>KK119152.1:62211-108659 GCA_000611955.2 Stegodyphus mimosarum
AAAAGTAATATAAACAAAGTAGAAAAGAAGATGGAAATACAATATTTAAATATATATTTCTTTTAATTTGCCTCGGACCGGCAAATTAAGATTCTATCCGCGGGCCGGATACAGTCTTCCGACAGGCCGGATTTGGCCCGCGGGCCGTAGTTTGCCCATCCCTGGTATAGTGTGTAATAGGTTAGTGGGGATTGTAATAAGTGCGGTAATCTCAAGCTAACAGGGCCATTGTGATCCCATGTTCACCATCTCGGGCTCATTTAAAGTAAGAAATAGGAAATTTAATGCATAAAATTATAAACTTAAAATTTATACCAAGAAGGTGTTCCCCATCCCGCATCTTGCCCGAGCAAACATTAGAAACATTGTAAAATATCATCATACCGAGTTCCATCTCACCTTAGTCATATGATGTGTTATAAAGGACATAATGGTTTTAAAGTATTTTCTGACCCGTGTAAGAAGCTAGATTATTAATTTATGTCCATTTGCCTTTTTACTTTTCAGTATTCATTCAAGTCATGGGGATTAAGATTTTGTATGAAAATAAAATTTTATGCATTTGTTAAATTTTCTGTGTAGCATATAAATTATAATTTTGTGTTAAAAGCTGAAAAGAATTGTAAAATCAGTAGTTTATTCTGTAGTCTCTTATTTTAAATTTTATTATAGTAGTTTATGATTGTGTGGTCGTTTTTATTATATGATCTAATAAACTAATATTTTTAGTGGGATACAGCTGGTCAAGAAAGGTTTAGAACTATAACTTCTAGCTATTATAGAGGAGCTCATGGAATTATTGTCGTCTATGATGTGACTGATCAGGTATATTTTGAAATGTTATTTTTAAAAATTACTTTTTAAATTTCTGCAGATCTTTGTATATTTTATTTAACTGTACTTTTCTTTGTGTTTATAAATATTGTATTTAATTCTTAGCATTTGAAATAAACGGATTTAAAACATTATCATAGTTTGTGATGCATTTAAAAGGACATATCAGCTATTTTTTTCCAAGTATTGATTTTAGTAAACGGAGAATCTTTGCTTTATATCTTTTGTTGCATTTATGCAGGGCAAAAGATATAGTCTTAAGCGTGATCTTTTAAAAGGAGTGTTTATTAGAACTTTGAAAATGGTGAATTAATGTTTTTGTATTTTTGTGGTGCAATGAAGTAAAAGTAATAATATAATAAGTGACAATTGTTTTAAGGCAAATCAGATATGTATGGTATTGCTACAGAGAAAAGCATTAAACTTGAAAATATAAAAAATACCGATCTTTCATTTATTAATATCAAATCAGCAAAACAGTGGCATCCCTGCTGGAGGGTACATTTCAGTTTCAATGGTAATGACATAGTATTAAACGAGTTAATACGTAAGTAATGGGAATTAAGAAAAGGGAGAATAAAAAATTTATCATTTTTTTATTAATATAATACATAGACTTTAAACTCCTATTAAGATTTAAATCATTTTCTATAAAATGATATATAATTTCTATTATAGTGGGTAAATTTTTTTCAGAAAATATTTAGAATCATCTTTTGCTCTTCATCTACGGAAATACTAATTTCATCATTGTTTATTTCTGTCAGTTTTTTTAATGCTGCCATTAGAAAGACTTTGTAACTTGTAATAATTTTTCAGTATTGTGCACATTTTTATTATCCAATCCTGTTTCATTACCTAGCTGGATAATTTTATCAATGTCAGTAAAATGGATTTTCTGGTGTCAACATCCTTACTTAGCTCTGGCCATAAAGTCTTCCATATTCCTTTCAAACATTTCTCAATCAATCCATTCTAAGAAAGGTTAATGTAATTTTTCCAGAAATATCTAACACATTTATAAGGTATTTCTTCCACCTTCATGGTGCAGTGGTAATTTTAATCATACCTGTATTATCCCAATGCCATTTACGGTTTTTCAATGTGCTTGTCAATTTGCACAGAAAGAAGTGGTTGTTGCCATTAAATATTTTAATGTTTTTGCTAAGTCATCATGATCTTGAGCATATAACTTCAAATATATGAAATTTCAAGCTCGATCTAGTTAAATTATATAAAAAATTAGTCATGTAATGAACAGTATTACGAATAAAATAGGTATAATATAAATACACAATTTTTTGTTTCTGTTGGAAAAAACCTGTTTCTTTTGGCTAGATTTTCGCATGTTTTTTCTCTCCTCTTTGAAAGAAACTTGTGAAATGTTACTCGAGAGTTAATTTTAAATAATACCATCTAATGACCAAGTGGATAAAGCTGTAAAATAATAGCAATTTACTCTAGAGCAGTGGTTCTCAATCTTTTGACTAATGCATACTATCTAAACAAAAATTGAAAATCATTAGTACCACCACTACATTTTACAATGATCGTTTTTCAGTTTCTGAATAAACATTTTAAAAATACGTAAATTTTGCCATTTATATAATTTATTGGCTATTTGTATTAAATATGCAGACATAAAAAATATTAGAGTAAAAATGTTACCATTTTAATTATCAAAGTTTAAATTATAACACTTTAATTTTAAAATTTAGTGTAAAATTTGGTTCTGTTTAAAAGAGATCAATTTCTTTGTCTGGTCTTATTTAACTTAGTTTTTAGCTGTAAATCAGGATCTACTTTTAATTTTGTTCTGTATTAATTTTTCAAATGTAACATGGAAGGAAATCTTTGTTTGCACAAGTAGGTTGATAAGAAGGGCAAAAATTTAATGGCTTTATTTGAAATGCCTTTAAGTTCCTTTTTTCTGTTCAGCCAAAAGTTAACAAGTGTATTATTTTTGAAATCTTCAGTTAGAGTTCGATCAGAGGAAATTTCTATAAATTGTTCTTACTTCATGTGATAAAATTACAGGTACATTTGAACAAAGCAGGTTTCTAATCCAATTTTCTTTTTTATAGTCCTCCAGAAAATGCATGTTGAAATTATTTACCAAAGAAAAGCAAAGATTTTTATTGTCAAATGCAAATTCTTTTATATTCAAATTATTTTCGGCTAGAAAACTTTCTAAAAGTGGTAAAAAGCTTAAAATATTATCCAAATTACAAAAATTAATGCTAGAAACAGGTACTGTTAATTGATTACCATTTCTAACTGCAATCAAATTGTATTTGTAAATTGTTTATAAGTAATCAAAACTTGTATATATAAACCATACTAATTTATCAATTACCTAAAGTTTTAATACAACAACACTAAGTTACGTAACCATCTTTTGAGCAGCTTCTCATCCTGAAACATTAACACCCTCCTTTATTAATTTTCAGAGTGTTGCTAATGACACAAGTTAACTGCAGTGCAGAGTTATTTAAGAATGTGCATAAATATGAAATATGAATTTACATACAGAGTGTAAGTCTTAATGTAGCCTTTATTTTATAAAATTTTTTCTTTTCTTTTAGGAATCTTTCAATAACGTAAAACAGTGGCTCCAGGAAATTGATCGTTATGCCTCAGAAAATGTAAATAGACTTCTAGTTGGAAACAAATGTGATATGACACCAAAGAAAGTAGTAGACTATGTTACAGCCAAAGTAATTTTTTTCTCTCTCCTTGTTGTTTGGTCATAGCTTAATAACAATTCGAAATCATTCTGTATATCAAAAATAGCTCATCCTGTAAAAATTTTCAGATTTTTGAAGAAATTACAAATTGGTGCAATTATTTGAAGATATAGTTAATGTTATGTAATATATGAAATCTGCAGTGATCATAGTGAGAAGTCATTTTCTTAATTAACAGTTGTGAAATCCATTACAATGAGAGAAATTTGAATTTTAAATTGTTTAATATTCATTTGTTCCATTTCTTTTTTAACACTTTTTTAAATCAGTGTGCATAAATGCAATCTGTAGATTATTGCCGATTTTAGTGCCGTGTTTTTTGTCATACAGAATGTGGGAATTCAATATGGTTATATCCATAAGCCCAAAGAATAATTTTTTGTACTATTTCACTGATTTTCTAAAACTTGAATGGAGTGTCATAACTCTGTCTCCTATGTCTACATCACCCATGTTTTTGTTATAATCAATAATACACCTAGATTTTAAAATGTCTTCTCCAGTAACTCGATCTTTTCTGCCAGATTTAGCCATTTCTGGCTCATGTATGCTTGTTAGCATAAAAACTTCTTTTTTTTCTTTGAATGCAATGACGTTCACGTTGCCAAGTTGCATCACATCCATTTCACCCCTTTTTAATTTTCTTTCTGGAAAATCTTTGGGCATTCTCTTTCTTGTTTTAACTACTGTTCCGCAATATTAGTTTTTTCGGAATGCATATATTCTGCAAGCGATGGGGAATTGAAAAAGCGGTTCAAGTATAAGTTATACCCTTTCTGAAATAAGTCGTTCATCAATGTTTTTACTACTCTTTCTTCATAAGAGCCCTCGCTGCTTAACATTTCTGTGTCTTTACCGCAATAAACTAGAAAGTTCCACACATAACCGGATACTGATTCGCATAATTTATATATTTTTATGCCGTAGTGCGATCTTTTCGATGCAACATATTGACGAAAGCCAAGGGGTCCTTTCCAAGCAAAAAGCGATTCATCAATACAAATATTTTCCTCGGGCGTGTAGGTTCTTTTAAACTATTTTTCAGGTTTTCAACAATTAATCCGAGTTTTTCCAACTTTTTAGCATCCTTGTTTGAGGTGAAATGCAAAAATTTTAAAATGTTGAGATAAACATCTCTAGGCATGACTTTGTTGAAAACGGAGTAGCAAATATCTCATTTGTAGTAAAATACATTTTCAAATTAGGCTTCTTGATAGTGCCCATCAGTATTGTCATTACAAAAAACACTTTTATGTTTTCAATACTTGAATTTGAAAATCTGGCTGATTTAGAAGTTGATGGGACACTTCTTTGAGCGCTTTCTGCAAAACTGTTTGTTTCTTCAACAATCAAATTTAAAAGATCATTATCAAAGAAAATATTGAAGAAATCAATTTCTTTTTCTGCATGATCTACAGAATTTGTTCCCAGTATTCCAGTAAATGTATGAGGATGCAATTCCTCAAGCTATCGAGTCCGAGATGAAGTATCTTCAGTCGAAGTTTTACGGGATGTGGAAGGCAGGCATTCAGCCAGCTCAGTCTCTGACAAAAAGTCCGTGTCAGAATCCTTAGAAATATCACTTTCTAACTCTTTAGCAAATGAATCATCACTTTATCGCTAGTTTGTTCATTTACCATATGAGTATATTCATCCTCTGATAAATAACGCTTCCTCGCTATAATAATCTAGAGTCAAGGCTTTCCGAAATAAGAGAAGTGCGCAAAATATATCCGAAAGCAATACACTGATGTAACAAAAAAACTGTAAACTGTAACAAAACTGATGCTGAAACCCTAAAAAACCCCACATAGTAGCGAAAACAAACAGTGTTCAAAGAGCTATCAGAAGCGAGAATGCTTATATCACGTGGAAAGTTAAAGAGCCAAGCTGTGTTTGTTTACATTACGATTTCCCCCCTCCCCAGCCACAGCTGACAAGCAAAATACAAAAAAAAAGCCAGAATATAAACAATCTGAAGGTCAGAATACTAAACCTACTTTCAGTTTAAATGTAATGGACACAGAGTGCCATCTAGTGGCTATTAAAAATTGTTTCAGCTTAAAATGCATATCTGCACTGCCCGTTCACTAGGCTAGTTCTCCAGGAGTGCACGGGTGAACCGCCCGGGCCTCACATGTGTCCGTACGAAATGCATATATGATTCGCTCGTCGCGAAGAGGTTAAGAACCTCAACATAATGTACTAAGTCCGGATGTGTCGACTTCTTCCTACTCCAAAATACCAGTGATCTATCTACTGGATATTTCAGTGCTGGATGAGTTATCTTCTGACCATAACTTAGTCGAGAGTTATCTTGGACATCAAAGGCTACTTAGTTTTTGTCTTACCATTAGTTATTGACTGGCTTAAGTTTGCCAAAGCTATGAACAGCATTCACTGCACTGTACAAACAGTACTTATGGTGAATGACATTGATAGTTTGGTTAAGAATTTCACAGGTGCTGTTATTGGCATCAGTTCGATAAGCAGTGACTTGATCATCTCAACGATACTGTCGCAAAATGACTGGACTATCTAAATTCTTCTCCACAGATGACTGGTTCATCTGCAGAGCTATTCTATATACAAGAAGTATTTAAATCAATTTCTGTGCTTTTAAAGCCCTGATAGGATCTGTTACATTAAACTGATAAAGCAGAACTTTTAACATTGCATCTGAAATCTGTTTTACACAAACATTTATAATACAACAGCAGAACAGTCTGACTTTTATTCTAGGTGCGTACTAAATCTACTTGCAAACAACCATGTTCCAATTCGACCATCGGTAGTTTTTGGTTATATTAAGCTCAAACCAAAGGCAAGGTCTTGCTGTTGACCGAAGTACTAACAAGATGGTCAAAATTATGTTGTGTCGGTTATATTCAAAAACTGAAATTTTTTTCTGCATTATTGAATATTTTTAATTTTATGTCACCTGTATAGATTGAATTTTGTTTTATTATTTTTTTATTTATGTGTAGCATATTCTAGTTTAAAAAATTAAAAAGAAAAATTTACTTAAGAATTGAGAAATTAAAAAAAAAAAAGTTACAGAACGTTTTGCCGTTTAAACTTATTATTTCCTAATTTTGTACTTTGCAACAATTGGTGGTGGTAAAAAGTGGTGTGTGTTTAACTGTTCGTCACTCTAACCGAGTAGTACCTTTCATTGGAATCTATTTAGTAACTTTTAATGTTGTTCAATAAGGTGGGCTTATTTTACTTTTAACTATTGAGATGTGCTTTTTTGCATCTTTTAATATATGGGGAGGTTAGTGTCAAAACTTAAACATATTTTATCAGCATCCTTTTTTTAAAAGATACCGATTCAAGATTTTTACGAAGGGGGTATTAGCATGTCTGAAAAATTTTTGTATCGGTTATTAAAATTAGATAAATACATTTAGGTCAGTAAGTTAACAGAAAAGAAACTATATTTTTGGTCGATACATAAGATTTGATTAAAATAATTTAAGTAATACTCTTAATTTGTAGGTAAACCAAATTAAAAAGAATGTAAGGTGCAGTTTGACAGTCAGAGTGTAAATATTTAAATTAGGCCTGAAAAGTGTTAACTTTTTAAGAGGAATCTATTAATAATTATGAAATGTTCTTCGAAAGCCATGTATATAAAAGTTAACAATTATGAAAATAAATTTGGAGTTGCAGTTATTGTACAGAAACTAAAATGATTTTTTATTCCTCTTAAGACAAGTTTTTAAAATATTAGTCTTTGCCAATGACCATTTTAGGAATATGCATAACTTTGAAGAATTGCTTGTGAAATATTTGAAAATAGTTTTACAGTGAACTTATTTTACTTTCTACTTTTTTTTTTTCTATCCTTACGTGTATAATTTTAAAGCAAATTTAAGCGGTCTTTGGATAACTGCACTAAATAAATACAGTAGTAGAATGATTATTCAAGGGATCTCACGAAAGATCATTAAATTCTAAAAAATATTTTTTTAAACTGCCAATTTATCTTTTAGCAACTGGAATTAATAGAAAAATAACAGCAGTTGCAAAGCTCAGTTCAGTTCCATCTACAGATCTGAAACTAACCAAAAGCAGTAGATTGCATATTATATCATTACCAAATCCTTTTTTATTTGAAATTATTCGATCTGGTTTACTGGTTTCATGTTAAGCATTCTGATTCAAAAACCTTTGGCTTCAAATTTCGAAATATGATTTATTATTGTGTTCTTGAATGAAATTTTGAACCTATCTGAATTAACATTATTTAATTGTAACTAAATGCTTATAACTTCTAAATTAGTATTTTAATTGTTTTCTGTATAAGTTTTTATGCATTTTAAGGATTCAAAGAAATAGGGAAGCAGTTTTGTTTTGGCATTTATTTGTATTTTCTCTAATTTGCTTATGATGTGCATTATGTATTAATCATAAAATTTTCAACAGAAAATGATAGGGAATCTGCTTGTTATTTGAGATTTTAATGTGCAATGTAATTGTCTTTAAATTTAATAATAAAAAAATTATATTAAATATAAAATTAATTTAAAAAATTCAAAAAAAATTAAAATATAAAATTAATTTAAAAAATTCTAGTTATAAAAGAAATATTGAACATGTTTTCAATGCAAAATATAATAAATTGTGTAGTACATGAAGTGCATTTCAATTTCATTTTGAAATTTTTTAAGGAGTTTGCTGATCAGTTGGGAATACCATTTTTGGAAACCAGTGCTAAGAATGCAACTAATGTGGAACAAGCTTTTATGACTATGGCAGCAGAGATTAAGAGGAGAATGGGACCACCGACATCTGCAGCTGATGCATCTCGGCAAGGCGAGAAGATAAATCCAAGTACACCTGTAAAAGCGCCTAGTGGTGGTTGTTGTTAAGGGTTTTAATACATCCATAAATTCAGTGGCTTCTATTCATTTTCAACAGTTGGTGAAATTCAGGCACTTTGGCTTCAGTTCACTGGAGGTAGATACGTAAAATATCTGCCTGGACAAAAGATTTTGTTAAGTAGATATACCATTGTTGCACTTATTTCTGCTATATCCACAGCTTCTTTTCAACTTAAAAAAAAAAAGAAAGAAAAAAAAAGTTTTAGATTTTTCTAGATTTTCATTCTGTCAGTTGTAAAATACTGAAAACATTAAAATTTGACATTTTGCCAAGATATGTAAAATTCTTTTGTGATTATTTACATGTTTGTTTTAGCCACTGTATATGAGTTTTAATTATTAATCTTTATTTATGCATATAGTTCATAAAAACTGGATGTGAAACATCTTGCATTGTATTAGTTTATTACACAGATAGTATATTAAATTAATCTCAAAAGCCATGCGAGCATGGGTTTTTATGTTAATTTTAGTTTTATCATTCCAACCCTGATGTGTGTATATGTATGCTTCACTCTTAGCTGTTTGTATAATGTACATGTTATGAAGTTAAATAGAAACTAGCTGTTGGTAACTCTCCCTGGGAAGACAATTGGTATTTAATAAAAATTCTGATTAAAGAATTTTTGAGGAATGTAGATATATTTGGTTTTGAGAACTGATTTTTACCATAGCAGTTTTTCATGTATTCCTCATGGTTATCTCGGATGTTTATAAAAACAATGTTTTGTACTGGTCTACAAAAACATCTCTAGTTTTCAAATTATATAAGGAATTCTTATGGTAACCATGGGGACTTGCAAATTTTTTAAATTGTTGTCCAGTTTGTGATCATAAAACTCAGTATTGAAATTTAGAAGTGCATATAAGTCCAAAAACTTCAAAAATTGTAAAGATTTGTTTGATATTTTCAAGTGAAACTATACTGCCTTCTGTAGCATATATAAACTACAGTCATAACTTTTTATTGTAAATGAATATTAAAATTTATTAAAAGCTTTTGTGTGCACAGCAGAAGTTTTAAATTTTTTAGCTTGAATTTTCATTTTTAATGAATAAATTTCTTTATAGTAGTCATAAATTTCATGATTTTATGTAATATTGAATTAGTAGAAAATATTGGTTCTCCCTCCTGTACAAATACTTCATGGCATTTCAGTTTAATGTAAATGTGTGTAAGTTTAAATTTTGATGTGAATTTGAATAACTTTTAAATTCGTACATTTTCATGTTCAACATCCCATAAACATTTAAAAATCCAATACTGATCAAATACGTTTTAAGTATTTTAAAATTAGCCGTATTCATGCTATCAATTTCAGCATTTAATGGCTTTTTGTCAAATAAACCTTTAATGTGTAAAGTTTTAATTTTTACCTATATTATGCAGAAGAATTGAAAGTGTAATTCTGTGTTCCTGTTATATGTTCCAGTAATTTAAATGCTTAATGTTAAGTAAAGGAATATAATAAATTTATATTAATTTTTTGTATTAACTTAATTGTTATTCATTACAGTGTTTTTAAGAAATCAAAGGAAGTGTTAGATTCATAGAAGTGTAAATTTTTTATTCATCTTTTATTTTTGTGCTTAATGATATCCCAGATAAAATTTTAAAGAAATGAATCTGAAAACTTGCTTGGAAAAAAAAACAACCCTTTTTTGAGTAAGAAAGTTCTGGAAGATACTTCTTTAGATTATTAGAGTTAAGCATTTCTGTTCATGATTCAAAACTAAGCTTAAAACCTTGGACATACTTTCAGGAGGATTTCAGTATGCGTGTTCAGTTTGCATATGCCTGGCAGTTTAAGTGTGAAGAATTTTTTTATAACTTTGCATTATTGGATAGGAAAATAACCCAGTTTCATCATTTTGTTGTGTGCTTGAAATATTTGGAGGATATGATATTTTGATGCCAAAAATTAGCTTATATAATCTAGATCTACTAAAAAGTTCTGTCCAATAGTGCTATTTCAGATTTCAACATGCATGCTTGTGCATTCATTTGAGGCATATATGGCCCTCTATCCTTGAATTCATACGCATGTTCTCTTCTAAATTAACTGAAACATGTGTCTCGTTAAGCAAGACGTGATTGTGTAAACATAGCTGCCAATAAAGTACATTTACAACAGTGTATTTTATACAAATTATAACAAGGAAGAAATGTTTCAGAAGTGTTGGAATGGAATAAAGTGAAAGTTTTGGTAAAGATGGTTTTAAAAATTTGAAGCAGGTGATTTCGACTGTGATAATACATCATGCTTTGGGTGACTATCTTTGATTGATGATATTGTGAAGACCATTATAGAGCAAGATCCTATTTTAATAACATCGGAGATTGTGGAAAAGCTCAACTCAATTAAACCATATTCGGAAACGCCGGTAAATCACCAGGTGGTTGCCTTATGAGTTAAGAAATTTGTGTGATCAAGTCATCATATGTACACTGCTGCTTGCTTGGAACAAAGGCAAACCCTTCTTAGACTGGATAGTAACTGTTGATGAAAAATTATTACCTGTGAAAACATTATTAGGAAAAAAACATTGTGAGCCTGGACAACCTGCCCTTTCCACCTCTAAACTGAGCTTGAGCCTGAATAGGAAAAAGCGGTGCATATTTTGAGACGTCCAAGGACTGATACTTTACAAGGTTTTGAAACCTAAACAAAAGCTCAATTCGGGGAGATACTATCATCAGATGGATGATTTAAACAAAGCAGTAAAAAAAAAAAAAAACAGTATTCAAGAGGAAGCATCAAACTGCATCATGATAATGCCAGACTGCGTGTTACTTTGGCAGTTTGTTAGGAAATCGCAGAGCTAGCCTGGGAAATCTTGCTGCATTCACCATACTCACTATACATATCCCCTTACGATTATCACTTCTGTCCTTGTAAAATTTTTATAAAGGAAAAAATTTAAAACAAGCAGGTGTTAGCCAAGTGCCACTTGAGTCTTCACCTTTTAAAACAAGATATTTTTCAGAAAGGGCATTTACAAAATCATAATGGTGGAAATGTTTAAATGAAATGTCATTAAAGATATGAAAAGTGTATTTTCTTTCATTTCCCAAATAGACAAATTATCTGGTGAATATGATTTAGGTGAAGTTAATTATGTATAGAATACTTAAAATCTTAGTTACATATTAATATGACAAATGAGCATTAATTTAAGGGTTAATTTGATGTTGATGATTTTTCAGACATATATCTGTTTAACAAACAATCCAAAGATCTTGGAATTTTACTGTTTGTACCATCGGATTAAGTGGAGAGAAAATGTATGCTTATGTGAGGTTTTAATGTTGATTCTAATATTTTTGCTGACTGTTTGGTATAAACAATTGTGGGAAGCTAGAATGATTATTCATTGCTGAGAAAAGATTTTTCAGCTTGCTAATTGATTGGTAATGTGTTATTGAAACTAAAAAGATGAGGGGGAAAAATGAAATAAGCTCTTATTTAAAACTCGTAATTAACTAAAAGTAAAATATAGTTTTTGGAGCAAGAAATTTTATAATTCTCTTTATGAAATTCATCTACAATTTTATATAGTGGATAATAACATGGATACCACACAATGAAATTTGATAAATTGTGTTGTCCAAAGTATAAGCCAATAATTATCTTGTAAGGTTTATCCTAATTTTATTAATGGTTATTTTAGGTTATGCACCTTTTCTATCAATTCTAATTTCAGCTTGCAATTTCCTACCAGATTGTAATTTTAGAAACGTAGTTAGTGCAAATGAGTAAGAGTACTATTTAAGTCTGTTTCTCCGACTTCGAGAATTTTCCTGACTAGCGTGCATTTGCCTTTTGACTACGTTCTCTCTTAGGATACTACTCTCGGCCATACTTTAGGCCCTTGCTTGGCTTCGCCGATTTGATTAATAGTTAGGGGCTAACTACTTAAAATTCTGGTGGCTTCGGCTATACCTTACAGATAGCTTTAGTTTAGTTTAGTTTCATTTTATAATTATTTAAGTTCAAGCCCAAGTGGAGGCTTTGCTGTATATGCCGAGTTAGGAGTTGATTGTAATTATTCTGAGAAATAAAGAGTAGTTAACCCTTAAGTCTTACGTGTTTATTCTCGCACTTAAGTGATTATTAGCTTGTTAGTGTTTGTGGGGTTCTAAGATTGAACATTGGATTTCGTTAAGTAAAACCGTACAATCTTCATAAATTTTTCTAAGGTAGACCATAGTTTTTATTGTGCATTATAAAAAATTGATGAATCTTTATAAAGAGAATTATACAATTCAATGCTGCCATTGAGCTATGAAAAGTTGTTTTTAGTACATTATACCATGAGTTTTAACCCTTTGACCGGCCAGGCTTTTCACTAAGAAAGCACAAATTTTCCAAAACTACTACCAGAAAAATTTATTTTCTTGATTTATTGTAAAAATTCTCCTGGCATTTTATATCTGGATTTATGTTCTTTTAATATATTGCCTCAATTTCTTTGACATATTTTAATATGCACGTATATATACGTTCTTACAAATATCGCAAAAAATATTCTAGGCTGTATATATACGGCCTTGCCGGTTAGAGGGTTAAATAAGCTTTTTACAAAAACCTAATTTTTTAAATATGAAATGGCTTTAGTCATTTGCCTTGTGTAGACATTAATATAGCAACTCATGTTATATTGGTAGGTATGTAGATTTTTTAGAAAAACAAAGATACTAGTGCTTTGTATTTGCAGGCAATCCACTCAAACTTAACTGCAGGTTGTGATGAATGAAATTTGTGGCACTGTGTGGTCTAGTTTAATTATTAAATTATGAATAATTAGACATCACTAACATAAAATCATTATTATGCTGAACAATACAGTATTCTTCATATAAATCAGTGTAAAATTCCTAACATTTCAGTGTAATCCTCAAAAGACAAATGCTGTGGAGCAGTATGTATACAATATCTAGAGAATTATTCTTTTTTCCCTTAAAGATATGTGAAGAAATGTTTTGGATAGTTTGTGATCGCAAGTAACTGATGTCCTGCAATCAAATTTGCGTCGATCAAAAGGTATCTAATCAATGAGGTATATGGGAGGATTTTTGTTTCAGCCATTTTCATTATAATTTTTTTGGAGGGGGGAGGAATTGGAAACCATTTATGCAGGAATAGACTGTATATTGTTTTTCTATCCAATTGTAATTTTTTAGATGCGCTAATATGGTGTACTAAGTTAAGTTTTAAATTCTGGTATATTTTAGAACTGAAAAAGAAGTAACCATATTTAAATGTGTGCATGTTGACTTTGGTGTGCTATGATCTCCTGGTTATTCATGTATTTCCAGAAGAATGCCAGTGCAGCTTACAAAAAGTTAACTGAAAATTATCTATATTTTTTAAAATGTAATATAATTATTATATTAGAATCTTCTGAAGAATTTGGTTTTCTGAATCATGCAGTCAATTCTGGATTATCTACAAATTTTGAATTTCTCTTTGTATTTATGTGTCAATTAATAGGGTTAAAAGTGAAGTTCAGTGTTATTTCTAACTTTGGTTTTTAATTGTGCAAGTTTGTTTGGCAAAAATTGGGAACACTTATTTCATTATTAAAATATTTTTTATGAGAATCTTTCACAATCTGCTAAATCTTATTCCAGAAGATTTTTTTAATATGTGAACTTATATTATGAATTAGTCATTGATATTGTAATATAATATGAACCTTGATCTATTTGCAGATTGTGCAGGTCTGAAATCATCCTGCTTGTTGGAGAAAAAACTAAATTTTTTTTGTCATCCGTATACTATTTCAACATTAGGCTTCATAGCTGCTCATTTTAAACTTGTCATTTTATTTTTATATAACTGAAAAATAATCACTTTGGTTTTACATTTTTTACTTATCGGGTTAATTAAAAAATAATATTGCCACCAAATGCTGCAATCCTCAACAAAACTAATAATTATACATACAGATATGCCAATAAGTTAACTTTTCCTTGATTTGTAACCACACATTTGTGTAAAATTATATGCAGTTCTATACAAATGTGTGGAACAGAAGATGGATGGATACATTTGCGAATTCGCTGGAAGTACCATGTGTGGTCAAGATTATGTGAACATGCCACATCATCAAGAATGAAGATTTATTAAGAATTTGAAAATGAGGTAATCGATGGAGGTGAAAATTATTTGTGTATTCTGATGAAGGAGGTCCGATCATGAATGGTCGTCTTGCTGATTCCAGATTGTTAAATTTTTCCCATGCAAGTCGTTTTGTCTCAGAAATTCGAGGTTCAAAAAGAAAATATATGCATATTTACATCCGATTGTGTCAGAACCCATTGATCTTGATAGTAAATCACCCACTGTTTTGTTCACCACGAAGGGATTGCCAGTGCTTCAAAGAAGTGTATGGGGGAAAACTGAGTAGGGCCTCTCCATCTTACTTCTTCACCATTAATGATATAAAGCTGTCTCTACTGAATCATTACTTGATTACTACTTTTCTTGTCTACAACTTTAAATGTGTTTTTCTCAAGACTTATTTCTGTGCGTGGAGCAACCTAGCGTAAAAATCGACTGAATGACTTCAGTTTTTACAAATATCCTCAACTTGTTGACCAGCCTTAAACCTAAAATACCATAAAAATTTGATAAATATTTATAAAACGATTTTTTGTAATATTAAATTCCCACCCCCTTTAATTTTGGTCCAAAATGTGTGTAAAATCATATCTTAAATTTTTGGATTTTTGATTTTGGATAATTTTAACAGCCTATAACTCTTCATCGTACAAAGTCGGCTTCGAACAGCTGTAAATTTTCTCATAGCATTTATTGTCAAAATTGCAGTGTTCATTATCAAAATATAAGCCTATTCATTTTTGATAAAGAAATAGTAAAACGGCTGTTTACATTAACCTTCCCCTTAGCAAAAAAGGAAATGTTTTCTGTATGAAAAACGGCTCTTCTACCCTTTTGTACACTGATGCTAAAGTGTGTTGCATGTGCCTATACAACTAATTAGTTTCATATCCTGTTATGCTGTCTTATGCAATTTTCATGTTTGTCATCAGCTACGTGGTACTGCAGTTTTAATGGCTACTATCAGGGTGATTCCCAATTCATGGTACAAACTTGGAGGGGAGGTACAGAACAAAGAAAACATGAATAATATTCACATAGGAAACCCAAGTCTCAATCCATTTATTTAGAAATAAATGCCAAAAGTGCGTCACTTGAACTGAAACAAGATGTTTACTAGCTGTTCAAAATTCCATCCATGAAGAGCGATACATGCTTGACAGCATCAGCGGAGCGGCTGGCAAAGGCGCAAGGTATTTCAATCACACGTGCAGCAGCTACTGATATTTTAGCAACGAGATTCTTAGCTGAGTCAACTGGAGTTACATAAACAAAACTCGTATGTCCCCAGAAAAGTAATCGAGCTTTGTAAATCGGGAGATTGGACTGTGGCCAATCCATCGCGTCCCAAAAGTGGCATTCAAGTAATTACGAACATAAATGCTGGAAGGAAGAGTGAACACCAACATAAAAATAGTCGCCAAACCTGGCGATGAAGTGGTTAGGATCCGAGTCCGGACATTGACCAAAAGTATAAAAGCGCGTTTGATTGGTACTTCAAACATAACTCACACAGCGACTGATTCGGCGAAAGCCGATTCAAGGCCAAACACCGACACCACACGTCAAAGGAGCTCATTCGGAGTTCTTTTCTGTATGATTTTGAAGTAGGCTTGTCGGCTGCAGAAACAAATCGGCGAATTTGTCAGGCCTTCGGGGATGATGCCGCTAACGAACGAACCCCTAGGCAATTTTTCCAAAAGTTCAGGTCAGGGCATATGCCTCTTAGTGATGTACCACACAGCGGTCGGCCACAAGCGCTGGACGATGAGGCTCTGAGAGCAGCCATAGGGAGTTAGAGTAGCCAAACATATGATGAGCTTTTTGCACACTTTCAGGTACCTAAAGAAACGATCAGACTGCATTTGCACCTCATAGGAAAGGCATACAAGCTGAAAAAGTGGGTACCCCACTCACTGTCCGATGCAAACAAGCAACAGCGTGGCGCTGCCTATTTGTCATTGCATACTCGGCACTGCAATGCATCAATATTTGATCGAGTACTCACCAGCGATGAAAAGTGGGTCCAGTATGACACATCCAGGCATTCCAAACCACCACGGGCCTCTCTGCCCCACGCTGCGAGACCTTCGCTCCATCCACGCAAGATCATGCTGTGTATCTGGTGAACTAGTTGCTAAGAGGTGCGCTATGACCTCCTGCGATTGGGCCAAACCATCACAGCAGGCCTGTGTGCTCGCAGCAGTTGGAACATGTGCATCAGGCACTGATGCATAGAGAGCATTGGTCAATCGTAAGGGTGTACTCCTCCTCCATGCCAATGCGAGGGCGCATGTGGCTCCTGAAGCCAGGTACACCATCCAGAGACTGAGCTGGGAGACACTACTCAATCCGCCGTACTTCCCAAACCTCGCGCCAACAGGCTACCACCTTTTCCATTCCCTGAACAACCATTTTCATGGGAAATTCTTCAACAAAGGGCCAGACCTCGAAAAGGCTCTCACTGACTTCTTTGCATTCAAGATTCCTGAGTTTTACCGCGATGGCATCGCACAGCTAGCTACTCGTTGACAAAAGGCACTGGTTGCGATGAGGATTAAAAGTGATCATTATTTGTTTTATGACTTTTCTTTCTGACTGTCTAAAGCGGCAAGAACTTTTTTGGTTACCTTGTATGTATGATTAAGTAAATGGATTGCGACTTGGGTTTCCTGTGTAAATATTATTCGTAACTTTGTTCTATACCTCCCCTCCGAGTTTGTACCATGAATTTGGAATCACTCTGAATTTGGACATACATATACATTATTTCTGTTCTCAAGATAACTGAAATAAAAATCCACCGCTAGATGAGTAATAGAAGCACTAAACCCTCATATTTCAACTTGGGTTTAAATCCAGAGAACTGGCAGGCTGCGCTGGGGTATTGAGTATTTTCCCTTATGTGTACTATAGATATGAACCAGTTTCCTTAAAAAGTTCTCCATGAAAGCATCCCTTCTGTTAGGCATAGATCCCTTGCAGTCTTTGCCGTAATCCAAGTGTTCCAGTCCAATGCTGAAACAAAATTTTTATTTTCATGTATTGATATAGAAATCTTATAATTTCTGAGAGACAGTTTTCATTTTGTTTTGATGTTAAATTAATTTGAGCAATGTTCTTGCTTGTTTTGGTGAAATGTTTTTATTCCAGAATATTTTGAAGATATGTGCCATAGGAATCCTATACTGAAAAAATGCATTATATATAATTTGTTTTTGATAATGAAGATGAAGCATAGGAAATAAATTTTAAATTTCTTTATGAAACAAGAATGCTTTCTCTCAGAAAGTGAAAAACAAATATTTTATTATAGTTCATTCATTTTTGTAGGATTCTTCATACCTGAATGTATATCTTGCACTTTTCTAAACATCACTGTTGAGTGCTTTAAAATTTAGCACAATTCAAATGTGTTCAGGCAAAACATGGGAAGCAGTATGTCCTTTAAGAATAACTTAATTTTGCGCATTTTTTAGTTTTGGTAATCTGTATAAAGTACTACTTGCAAAATTGATTTACTTTAGGCAGTTGTTGAGTCACATCAGGTGTATCAAGTGCGGAGAATCCGCCTTCATTTCAATGCTTTGATTTTTGGTTACCTGCTGAGTAAAGCAAAGCAGTGTGTGAAAAGCACTTTGCGTTTTCCTTTTGTGTAGCTAAATTCGCCTAATATTAATTAATTCAATGTACATATGTGCTGCATTAGCTGTTGTGACTATTTAGTAGTTCAGACATATACTATTATACATGAAGCCTTTTGTGACTTGTAATGCCTATGGCTTTCTTAAGTGTAAACAAAAATTGACACTTCATACACTAAAACATATGTCGGCTGTAAGAATAAATTAGTTTGGTATTGTAATAATGCATTATCACGCAACTGAATCTACCTACCGTACCTTTTTTGAATGGGAAACGCCCCTACAAAATCTAATTCATCAATGGAAGTTGTTATTTGAATAATTTTACTGCAGAAAAATTGAGAGTGATTTTTGAACCAACAATGCTGGGCAACAGAAGACTTCTGTGTTTCCTTTTTCCTAACATATGCCCTATATTCCTTAACGCAAAATTTTAAGGTTACCAGCACCTTCCATTGGTGAATTAGATTTTCTACAGGCGTTTCACATCTAAAAAATTCTTTCTGATCTAGTTAATGACCTTAATTCCAATCTATCTTTGCCTTCAGCCTTTAAGGAACTTATGTTTTAGTTTTCTTGTTTCATCAATAGATGGCGCTAGTAGCTTAACTCCTGCCCAGCCATTCTTATCTTAACTTATCACTAAATCTTATCTCGTTCATTTGCATTTTGGCAGCTACATGAGAAACTACATGCCTAGTCCTGTGAAAATTTGCAAATATGACGTTGATTTTTGTTATTTGACTTCTGAATTAATATTTGTTCGGCTTGTTACTTTATCTTATTGTACTAAATGCTATGCAGGAGAGTTTCCGAAACACAGCGAAAGCAAATCAGCTACTGTATTTGTTTTTAAATTAATTTCTTTAACATTTTTTTCCGTAAGATCTTTTTTTCATGCAGTTGTTTCAGAATATTGAAATGGATATCAGTTTTTTTGTGTAAAATTTTTACAATTTTACACTTTTCTGATGAGTTTTCTTCTAAAATAAAAAACTTTCTCTTTTACTCATGCAAAGTTTGTAAAATTTATTTTCGGATTTTAGATTACCTCAGAAGGATACGGAGGCAAATTATTATGACAAAGCATTCGAGGGCCATCTGCTAAGGGGATAGGTGCGTTCATGAATAACCTACTAAGGGAAACTAGCTCGTATACACATTACGCAAGGGGAAAACCAAGAAAATACCCATGCAGCCAACATGTTGGCTGGAATCCAAATTACCAGCGTTTGGCGACTTTAGTGGTGGTCCTATGACAAAATGAAAGTCTTAATGGTACACGTGTTTCGATAAATTTATTTTTTGTGAAAATTTTGGGAAAAAACAATGAAAAGAAAATTACTTGAATTTTCTACTTTTGTTCCTCGAAGTCTTTCTCTTAACACATTTTTCTTCTTTTTATTTTATTTTCTTTTTAGACATGGAAAATTGTAAAAATGATTCTAATCTCTTCACACATACAGCTATCTGTGAAAAACATTTTCTATTAATAAAATAAAGAAACGGAAAACTGACAATCTAAAAATTCTTCTTATATGTCTCAATGCACCATATAGAATTCCAATGTAAAGCATTTTGCTATCTGGTGCACTCAGTGGATCCTAAAGTGCTTTCTTGTGCCTCCATAAATTCTAAATTTCTACTGTCTGTCTCTATCCTAAGTTTTAGAAATTTTGCCATTCCTAAATTTTGTGGCTCGGTGCTTTACCAAATTCTAAAAATTCGCCACACCAGCCCTCGAAACGCCCTAACAATATATCATTTCATATTTTATTCTCATATTAAAGAAATAAAATTTTTTCTTCTATACATTCTAAATGCATGCCGTTTTTTAAAATAACAGAAACCTTTGATGAAATTTGAAAATTGTAAAATGAAGAGGAAAACTATTCTCCAAAGATACATTGTTTACACGTTAACAAATTAGGAGATGAAACAGAAATCAGTGAGAACATTGATTTGTTTATTAATAAACTTAGTTTTCTAAGTTTATTTGTTTCAATAAACAAATCAGTGTTCCAACTAGTTTCTGCTTCATGTTAAATGAAGTGGTGCTAAAAGCAGAAAATTGCTTTAAATAAGCTAAATATAGGGAAATTTTCAAATTGGAAAGGGTATAAATATTTTGCGGAAGAAAAAGAAAATTACCCGAAATTGTCGCTCAGCAATTTAGGATTTCACAATTTAGGGCGAGTTTCACAAGTAGGGGTTCTTCGACAGTCGGCGGTGACATTTTGTATACCTAGTTTGCTGAGTTTATGTGCCAGCACCGGGATGAAGAGAAAGAAGATTAATGCCAGGACTACATGATTTGCATTACGTATGCGCAGTAGTGATCCAACGTTGAAATGAGATGATTACTTTTGTTATTTATGTAACATACGTTTTCGGTGACAGCGATCTCGGAAGCAAAACTTCTTGGCGTCATAAAAAACGCAAAAAATGTTAACGAGCATCCGACTGTAATCTTTCATTTATAATTTTAATTTTGCACTTTAAATCGTCTTTCAGACAATGAAAAATCCAAATATTCTTCAAAAACATTACACCGCCATCTTACACCTGATTTTTCAACGAAGCAGATGTAGTTATTTTCCATAATTTCAGAATACCAAATATTCTTTTATTAGTTTCTTGAATTTAATTTATGGAAGCCCAATGAATAAAAGATCCGGGAAAATCCAAGTGTACGGTACGACCTTCGCGTGATTGTCGCCAAAACCAAAATGATGCGTTTATTGCCCATCATAACTGCCGCATTTACTTCTCATCTTAATGTCGCGAAAAGCCGTCGTCTGATCCCGTGTGTACTGTGTACTAGGATTAAACCGAAGATCCAATATCTTATCCAAGTTTGGCGATTTCTGTGAAACTGGAGTGTCGAGTTATCTTTGACAAATTTCTAAAGAAAAGCTATTATATATACTTTACTGGTTTATGTGAGTGAATGAAGAATTGTTTTATTTTATAAAGATCCAAAGAGCTTATATTAAGAACAAAGATCAAAATTATAATTAGGTATCTACTTTTAAAATGGCATTTATTCTTCATGCATTACCGTTATACTTAATTTTATTACTTTTGGACAGGCAGGCAGACATAGTAGACATATGTCTTGTTTTGTACCCGCTAATTCTTTCTGCCCACAGGGCAAAAAACGAAGCTTAGGTGAGAAAGAAGGCAATTTTATTTCAAAGAAAAATAAAATCTGAAAGGATTCAGATTTTAGATTACGTCCAACGGGATCTTGCTTAATAATATGAAAACTTGCCGAACGAAACAAACATTAAACTAAACCTAATACGTACACAAAAACAAACCCAATATAATTCCATTAATCCATCCAGTACAGACCCGATAACCAACCCAATGCAACTTCAATTACCAACAAAGAAACACTAGCACTAAATTGAAAAGTGAATCGGACATTTTTGGGAAACGACGCAAAACGCCCAAACGAAAGTAATAGTCCTTCGGGACTAAATCCCTTTGGACTAAAAAATAATTTCGTAGCATTTCATAAGAAATTTTTTAAAGCCAGGTGAAAAGTGGGTTAAAAAAGGAGAAAAAAATAAGACCAGACTACGTATAAACAATTAAGTTCCTAAGTAAGACGGAGAAGAAGAAACAGAAGCGTGAAATAATCTAACTATGAAAGTATCCTAAAATGCAAAAAAAAAAAGTGTTAAGAAATGGAGAAGTCCATGTGAACTATCACCTTATAATGAAGGCCTTAATGTGCTGCTGTAAATGTATTGTTGTATGTTGAGAGAGAGGTTGAAAAAGCTAACTTAATCCAAATGAAAGGAGTTAAAAAAACGGGATGCTTCGTTCCAAGCAATTGAGCCTAACTGAACATTTGTTTCTCATCAGAGATAAAAAAAACCTCTGATCAGGAGTATGGCTCTTTGAAATCTGTAAGTGTGCTGGAGCTAGTTGAAAGCTCCGGCAAAACCAAAGTATTTAAAAAAAATCTGAAAACTTTCAGATTTTACATTATGTCCAAAGGGGCGTTTTTTTAACGTTTTTGTGGGTTACCTTTATTTACTAAATATCATTTTCTTCGCACTTAAACCATAACATTCAGTTCAATAGCAATATCGCAGAAAAATTTTAAAATGAACATATCTTTAGAATTTCCAATACAATGCAGATTCTTCATTATTTAATTTATTCAAATATATTACAGGGTGAAAACATTTGGTGGCAACAATTTGAAAAGTGAAACAGACATTCAGACTGATTCAATGCAAAGCTGCAAAACGGGTTCAATAACACAGCAGTTAGTTAGGAAGCTAACTTTAAGTTAAAACAGGAAAGTGAAAATTATAAAAAAGGGGGGTTAAGTCCAAGCATGGAATACAAAGCAATATATTTGTTTCAAGACTCCGTCAGACAAAACAGCAAAAAGGAACACAACAAGCAAAAACAGATATCCATACACCATGCAAGACCACATCAGCAAAAAAAAAAAAAAAAAATCTGAAATGTTTAAGATTTTAAATTACGTCCAAAGGGACGTTTATTTAACATTCTGTGTGTTACCTTTATTTGTTAAATACCATGTTCTTCGCACTTAAACCATAAAATTCAGTTCAACAGCAATATCGCAAAATAATTTTAAATTGAGCATATCTTTAGAAATTTCGGTACACGCTCTCACGCGCTGGAGATAAAAATGTTTTTCTGTACAACGTTGGTATTGCTGGCTTTGAAATCTTTGAGTTTGTTAATGAAAAATTCGTTAAAGTTTTAGAGAATATTGTTACGAATTTCACATTTATTTGGCTATTTATTTAGAACTGTAATTAAAATTCCTTTTTATTTTCCCGTGCAACGCACGCAGACGATTTTTGAAGAGAAAGCTACGTCAAAAAAAAAATAATAATAATAACATGCATACATTTATGCAGATTTTTCATTTTTTAAACTTTAATGCAGAGCGATAACATTTAGTGGCAACAATTTGAAAAGTGATTCAACGTTTTAATGATTCGACGCAAAATCGCAAAACGAAAGTAATAGTCCTTCGGGACTAAATAAATCCCTTTGGACTAAAAAAAAAAAGCAAGAGTGTTTCATGCACAGTTGCGTTCAAAGTAAATAGCATTTAGTTATAGAGCCCACTGAAGCTTCAGACAAAAGTCCTAAATAATTGGAATAAATCGTTAACATTACGAATTAAAGTCAATAATCACCTTAAAAAATTCAGATAATGAGAGACAAAAACCAGCTAAACACTTCTACGCAAGGCTTTCATATAAGATACATTCATATAGGAGAAAAAATATTATAATTATAATAAATCCTGAAATTATTGTAACACAAATAAATGAATAAGTAAAAGAAAGATAGTCCCCCACCCCGTTCATACGCACTCCTAATTTCAAGGGGCAGAAAAAATTCCCTTTCCCTGTCTTGCAGCTAAAACTGAAGATATTCGATGTACGATTTCTGTCAAGAATCGGCCCTTTTCCTCACATAGGCCTCCCAGGATTGTGGCGTGAGTACGGACGTTATGGAAAAAGTAATATATCCGTACAAAAAATTAAAAAAGGGGCACAGATGATGACCAATATAAGCTAATATAAATGAAGAAGAAGAAAATATCCTACCTTGACTATGGGATTTCAGATTTAATCCGTGGAATAATATTTTTAATTCTTAGAAGCAACAGTGACATAAACAAAGGATTTTCCTTATCTACATCTATTGGAGAGCAATAATCCTCGTCGAAAAGACAAATTTAGGAACAAAACTGTCATAGCTTAACGGTTGAAATAAAAGCGCTTTTATTAAGCCACAAATAAAAATTTTAAAGTATTTGGAACAGCAGATGGCAGCAGAATAACAATTACATCTGATTGCGCAATGGTGTAATGTGATTGTTTGCTTAAATGGTTACTTTTTAAATGTTTATTTTCAGTGTAATTTTAACAGCTGATGGGGTAATTTGTGTATTATGCTGTGATGTGCTGTGAAACACCCTCAGCACATTAGAGTTAAATGAGGAAAGCAGGATATGTAAAGCGCAATTTAAATTGCAGTTATTCGAACTGTTACAAGTAAGTTTTCATACATGCTGTCATGAACATCTAGATTTTTGATAGATGCATGCTGATTCATGTATTTGGAGAGAGAATCCAGATTACATTTTCACCTTCTAAATCAGCATATCCTGCGTTTTTCTTATAAAAACATGCCTGTAAATTTTCAAAGAGAATATATTTGTATTTTACTTTTCATTCATCAGGATATTACATAAGATGTTAAAGACGTGTTAATACTTTTAAATACCGTAAAGATTTTTTGAGAGAATGCCAGGTGATTTTTACGTGCTTATTTTCAACACAGTATTAACAGCTGATGGAGTAATTTATTTTAAAAATTCATTAAAGTTAAATGAGGAAAACAAAAGTTTAATTTAAACTGCAGCTATCCGACCTACTATGAGTAAGTTCTTATATGTGCTGTTAGGAATTTTCAGTAATGGAAGCGCGATTTAATGTTCGGAAAGCTTTTAGATCCTATGATAAGATATTAAAATTTTAATTAATAAAAAGAATTGAAACATTTATGATGATCCTATGATAATAATTAAAAAATAATGATAGAATAAAAAAATGATTTAGATCCTATGATAAAATATTAAACTTTTAATTAATAATAATAAAAAGAATTGAATCATTTATGACAAATTTAATCTTGTTCATGTTATTTGTTGCATCTTGTAGTGCATTCCTTTAACACTTGCAGTTCAAGTATGATATGTAGTGTAGTAGTAATTGAAGTTTGTTGAAAGAATATGTTGTTGAAAATGGTTAGATAGTAATGCTTTGCAGAAGCCTTTAATTTTGCTGATATTTCCTCCCCCCTTTTTTTTTTCCAATTCGAAAAACTTCCTCTGAGTATCTTTAAGCAAGTTCAGTGAACTTCTGATTAACTAATTGACTCAAACAGTTAAGTTTGTTTATTATGGAGCGATAGAGAAATAACTATTACAAACCATCAGAATTCAACAAAATTTCTATAGGAAATACATAATTGAAAAGAAAATGCGTGTTAAATTGTTCGTTATGATTTAGTGCTAAATCATAAAAATAAATTAGTAAAAATATATTTATGAAAATTGGTGATTTTTGGTGGTACATGGATACCGAATTTGTGCAATTCTTTGAGTTGTTATTTTGGTTCGCTGCTATGCAAAGCCAAAATAAAAAGTCAAAGAATTGCACAAACTCAGTATCCATGTACACACCGACCTATTTTATCTTAAAAAAAACATAAGAGAATTTCACAAATGGGGAATTGCACACTCCCTTTGTTCATGTACACATTGATCTGTTTTCATTTAAAATTGTCAAAGGAGCAGCCAGTTGTATACTAGAGCTAAACAAAAAATATATAATCTCAATAAACTACATTTTAAATCAAACAATGAAATAACATAAAAAAGGAAATTCGTCTTAGCACTACATAAAGCGGTTAAAATGCGCTTTAGCCCACTGCTTGGCGATGTTTTGAAAATCGCCAATTCGGCGCGTTTCTGCGAAACGTCTTTGCAATTAATTGCAACCTTCCCGACACGCTCCGCGAAAACCTATTGTAAACAAAACATAGAATTCTAAAGCATAAATTAGTATGGAAACTGTTGCCACAAAAAGATAATAAAATAATATGCAAAACGAACATTACGATCATTAAAATATTTGTCAGTTAGGTTTAAATTAATTATTTACATTTTATGTTGTAATACTTACACATTTTATGCCGTTACATAACCTTCCCGACACGCTCCGCGAAAACGTAACCAAAATGGCATCCAAGAAAGAAGGAATTTTTTTTAAAAGGCCATTAAAATTACAAACGATACCATGTACACACCGTTCCGTTTTAACTTAAAAAAAAATCTGAGAATTGCACAATGTAGGCAACGTACACAAATGAACAAAATAAGCTAAAATAACGAAAATAAATTACAAGAAAATGCCATGTGCACAGTGTTCCTTTTAAACTTAAAAAAAACTTCAGCGAATTGCACAATGTACGCAACGTGCACAAATGAACAAAATAAGCTAAAATAACGAAAATAAATTACAAGAAAATGCCATGTGCACAGCGTTCCTTTTAAACTTAAAAAAAACTTCAGCGAATTGCACAATGTAGGCAACGTACACAAATCAACAAAATAAGCTAAAATAACGAAAATAAATTACAAGAAAATGCCATGTGCACAGCGTTCCGTTTTAACTTAAAAAAAACATCAGCGAATTGCACAATGTAGGCAATGTGCACAAATCAACAAAATAAAATAAATTGCAAACGATACCAGCGTTCTGTTCTTCAGCTGAGCCAAATTATTTCAATAAAAGGCAACAAAATATAAAAATTAAGCAACTTGCACTTCCAATAAAGTAATAAATGTACATGTACATTCACTAACCTCTCTCAGCATCACAGCTAAATCCATAGCGACTTGGTATTTAGCGAAATATACGTACGAAAATAGCAAACACTCAATAGAAAAACACCACATTCAAAGAATAAAACGAGAACTGAAATAACTACTCAAATTAACACGTAAGAATTTCGAATAAACCGCTACGTCATCTCACATTACCAATAAAACCGTTCTTTATAAAATAGGAAATACGCATGTGCGAAAACTACATGTTTCCGTAGCTTCAAAATACCCAGTCAGCCATGTTCGCAGATATACGGAGTTATCCATGTTGGCGCATTTATTGCTCATTCAAAAACAATCGCCGCCAAGCAGTGGGCTAAAGCGCATTCCAACCCATAAAGCAAATATCTGCTTACCGTCACCAGATAAATTCACAAAAATAAGAGTAAAAATATCCTCCGTGGTAATATCCTTTGACGTCTGACCATATGCATTTCCTTAGTACAAACAGGACACTTATAACTCCGTTGAATTACATCCAACATTTTCTTTTCTTTTGTCCTCAACCACTTCAGAAAAAAAAAATCTTCAGCTGTCTCGTTCTATTCTCCAAATACCCACTTTACAACTGGCAGCCATTTTATGATGCACGGAACATGATCCATGACGTACATCCTAACTGAAATCCAACAAATATTTTTCCACCAGTCAAATTCACCACAGTCACGTAACCAATTCTATCATAACAGGATTTCCATAACATTCAGCTACTCAGATTACCATAAATGAAACAACAACTTAGTGATAAACCAAGGGGCACCCTTAACTATACTGTAACCAATAAATTAAGTGTACATCCATTAATTTTCTATTTTTTTATTGTTTTCCACTGTTCTTGTATTAAATACAGAATTAATTTGCATAACTAAGTGAATTTACTTTCTAAATTAAACTGGTTGAAAGTTCAAGTAAATTGTTAATATTATTTTTTCTCTTAACTAGCATGAGTTAAGAGATACTAAGAGCACTCCTACATATGCTTTTTCAGTTGCTGTTGGATTTTAGTTCAGTCATGGATTTTACCTCTGATATTATCTTGGTTAATGAAGAGTCTATTGTAACTTATTTGAAAAAAAAAAAAAAAAAAAAAAAAGTGTGGCCGAAACTGTACTAACAGTTTGCAGTGGTTAAAGGGCATAAGGCAGCTGTTATCATTTTTCTTATAGTCAGGTGTTATTTAATAAATGTTTTCATAATGGTATATGCAGTTTTCCAAATCCTTTTGATGGATAGCAGAACCACCTGTGGAAAATGTCTAGATTATATATAAACCAGTTTTAGCATTAAACTTGATAACATAATACATCAAAGAGCATTACATTATGAACACCCTGTTAATAACATCTAGGACCACATTTAGCCCTCAAAACTGCCAGTACTTGGCATGGCATTGACTCCACAATGTCCTGGTACGTAGTCTGAGGTATCTGGTACCAAGCATTCACCAACTGGGATGCCACATAACTTTTATTGCACCTGCATACAAGACAGCACTATACTGTTATGTTAACTTTAAGTGTGTGAGGATAATTTCAGGATATTAAAATAGTAAAAAAATTCCAGGATGGTGTAAACAAATCAATTATAGAATAAATTAAATACCGCAGTAACTCTAATATAAGATGTCCCCCATTTTGCTATTTTTTTTTTGTCCTGAAATTTGCTCTGTCTTATAATCAGGTATTTCAGTAAATAAAATTGCAAAATGAGAGGAGAGTTTAATTTGTCATCCTTTATAGAATAATCACATTGTTCAAATATTAAATAAACCATATAGATAATTACCATACATATAAAATGCATAATTACCACTAATTATAATAGACTTATCTGTTGAGCGATTTCAATTTGGATGTGTTTCTACTATATTACTTACTGGTATGCCTGAAAATAAATAATGCAATATGTATAATTTTTTTTTTTCTGATTTTCTCTCTTATCATAGTAAAATTTTCCCCTAATCAGAAACAGGCCTTTATTAAATATTCACTTATATTTGTGTTTTTTAACATTAATCCTAGAAAGAGGGGTCTTTAATTTAGGGAAGATCTTGTTTTTGAATAAATAAGGTATAGGAAAATTTGTTCAGAATCATTTATTCCATCATGGTATTAATTTATTATATATATTTTTAAGTGACATTTATAGTCTAAAAATTATTTGTATTTTAAATGTCACTGACCTATTGAATAAACAGTGCGATGCCTGATAAATTACTGCATTTAAACATAATAATGCATTATTAAGTTGAAATAGAATATAAAATGTTGCTAAAAATCAATGTTTTGACATCACCAATAGTTAAATTTATGTTTGATTTTGGCAGATTGTCATGTATTCTCCGGTAGGTACAATATCTCATCCCTCATCACCTCAGTTGGTTGGTAAGTTAAGATTAAATTAACTCTAAGAAATTAATTTTAGATCTTACTGTATGTTTTTGTAAATTTAATAACTAAGTTTTGGTCATTGATTTGGTATTTTCTTTTTTAAAACTTACTTTTTTTCCTTGAAATCTTTTTCTTATCTAAAAATGTAAAAGCAATTTATAATATCAAGGAATTAACAGCCTTTAAGAAAATTTTAGTATTGCATAATAATTTACATGGCATTAGAAGGAAGTACTAACTCTAAACAAGGTAATGTAGTTAACTTTAGCTAGTTAAAAAAAAATAAAATATATTTTTATTCGTACATATCAAATGTTACTGAGCTGTTGATGGTCAATCTCTGCAGTAATGGTCAATCTCTGCAGTAATGGTCAATCTCTGCAGTAATGGTTTACCAATCTCCAATCGTATGGAATTCTAAACGACACGGTCTTCCATATTTGGCACCAAATTGCGCTACTTGGCTGTCTTCAGGATAATATTTAAGTGCAAAATTTTTTAAATGGCTCATTTTATTTGGTTAGGTAGTGATTCTTCTTTTAAATCATTGATTGAAATCAATTTTTTTCTTTTTAAATAATGGAAAGTGCTGTAAGATCAATGATTAAGATAATCTGTAATGCTTTTATAGTAATTTTACCTAATGCAAAAAATAAAAATTTTCTGAAGAAATGGGTAAATTTTTTGTACTTAACATATTAGCACAACCACCTTAGTAGTAATTGCCAAGTTTTCAGAATTCATCTACTCTGGCAACCATGTGCATAATAATTCTTCTAGTTTAAAATTGATGATGCCGTCTTACTGATATTATTTTAGTTGTATTTTAACTGATTTTGTAGGCAATTTTGATATTTTTTGTCTTAAACATAATTTTAAAGTATGCACTTGTGAGATTTGCTTGCAGTGGAAGAAATCATCTACAGGAATCCAATATTTTATTGTCGAATCAATGAAGGAAACAATAAATAAGAATCTCTTGTAACAGTTGCTACAAAATTTACGACAGATAAAAAGAAAGAAAATTCTGCTTGTAAGTTGTTGATTAATTTTCAGATAAATACTGAAGTAAAATATGCTTGTTCAGAATAAAAAAGAAATAATATTTTTAAATCAAAAGATGTCACGATTTTCCTTTTGTAAAAAATTCCCAAACTGGGCCAAGGTGGTTGCATTAATACGCAAGTACCAGTTTTTTTTTTTGCTACAGATTTATGATATTATAGTGTAGACACAACTCATTTCCTTATTCGTGTAATGAGTGAAATGTAATGGCATGTAAAGAGTGAAATATAATGGCATGCAATTAGTGAAATGTAGTTACATGTAATCATGTAATGGCATGTTTTGAGTGAAACTTTACTTATCCTTGCTGTTGATGCCATTAATGAGGTTGAAGCAAGTTTAAATGCAAAGTTCATAGTTTTGTAACTGATAATGCTGCAAATATAATGAAAATGAGAAAAGAATTGGAAAACAGTTTTCAGTGTATATCTTATGGCTGTTCAGCATGTATACTTAATTTATTGGCTAAAGATTTAAATATATCAAATGTTACTGAGCATGTTGTTCAAGTCAAAATATTTTCAAAATTGCTAGGTTGCTCAATCCAAATTTAATAAATATAACAAAAGTGGTTTAAATTTACCATTTGTAGTTAATTGGAACTCGGTATGTAGTTAATTGGAACTCGGTATGCTATATGAAGAACTGCCTGATTTTCATGCAAATTGTAGAAGAAGAATTGAGATGTAATGGACAAGAATATTTAATCAAATGTTCTTAATATGGTGATCATATTAAGAATATTTAATCAAATGTTCTTAATATGGTGATCATATTAAGAATATTTAATCAAATGTTCTTAATATGGTGATCATATTAAATGAAGAAAACTTCATTTTAAGTCAGTTTCATTTGTTAATTTAAATAACATCTAGAAAGGCAAATTGTTGAAGTTGTTAAAGTTTGGAAAGATTTTGAAACCGGTGTAAAAAGTTTTCATAAAGCATGCTTAAATTTTTTAAAACACAATATGATCTAGTACTGTTACAATTACATTTTCTAGCACATATCGCCAAAATATTAAAAGCCTTATTAGCAGCTGAAAAGAAATGTGGATTAAAATTTGTAAAAGAAAAATATGCAGGAACCTGCTTTGCACAGTATTACACTTAAATTTATAATTTGTATTTGACTTTTCTTGAGAACAAAAATGAGGTAGTAAATTTATTGAGTCATTTCACAAATAGAAATCAGTAACTCTTTAAAGAATGCACAGAGGAAAAAAGAACTGGATATCATTGAAACGTTATCCATGTGCTTATGAATATCATGCTGTGCACCAGTGTTATATTCATCAGCAGAAACTGAAATATTGTTTTCTGCTTTTTTAATTGTATACAACAAATTGAAAAAAATCAGTTAGTAGTTGAAAAGGCAGAAAAACATGCCTTTTTGTTTAAATCACTGAATGTTTTTTTTTTAATTAATATATATTTCATGCCTGTGTAGTATGTAAATTATAGTTTGATAACTATCAGAAAATTTTGCAGATAGCAGATTTAAGTGCAATTCCTATGGTTACGTTTATACTGATTATTTATTTCTATTTGTGTAAAAATATAACCATGAAAGTTGGCAACCCTCTTTAGCAGCCCCTACTAGTGGTTGAGTGGTTCAAGATTCCTGAATACTGTTAGTTCGTCCCAGTTTTAACCTCATGTGAACAGGCTGACTGCATAGATTTTTTCTTTTTTTGATTTTCCCTGATGTGTAACGGGAATATGAGCCAATTTTGCTTAGAAAGTCCTCCACAAAGGTATCAATCAGCATATTTACATGTTCCTGCAACTGAATGCAACTTCATGGTTGGGAGTCCCAGCCAGCCCCTGTATTAACAAGGGGTGGTAGTCTAACCGAAATGGCACCTTGGAGATCATACAAATTCCTTTCTCTGAGTATCCAATCCCACACCAAATCCTTACAGACTTTAATAAAGTTCTAAGCCATACTGCTGAACTGGGCTGACTGGATCACCACTCCTGGTTTCTAGAGACCATGGCAGAGTGCAGCCCTATTCACCTGGAAATTTGACTGTTTTTAATGCTACCTACCAGAATTATGCAGGCTGCCCTTCACTGGGGATTTATTCCTGAATGCATGGTCTGCACCACTGTTTGTATCACCAGGCTGAAGATTTATCACCATTTGACCTGCAGAAAGTTTGGATAAATTTCTTTCCCCACAGGTTGGGATCCGTAACCACAAAGTTGAGATAAAATCCTTCTCCATGAGGAATCACTAGGCTCTTTGTTTTTATGCCTTGGAGCCTTGACTGCCAGAGTACAGATCCCTGCCAGTACAATGAACAACCGACACAGCAGTCCACAAGAGATATATCTGCCTTTTTTCAGATAACTTTGTGTGCCTTGCCATGTTCATATAACCTAATTTAAACACGCCCATAATACATATATGAATGTAAATCTATATTTAAATGATTGAAGAGTCTTTGCAAGTTACAAATACCAAAACTCTGCCAAGATATTTTATTGTTTTTTATGCTTTAATACAGTCAAATACCGGAAATCCGCCGACCTGAAATCCGCCAACTCCCGAAATCCGCATTGCATCTCAAAATATAAACGTTCAGTTTATAGTTTTCAGAAACTGCAACATGGAGAATGAAATACCGAAGAAAAAATATTTATTCAATAATGACATCACAGTTACCAAATAATAATGATTCTGTATTAGTGGCAGAAAAAAATCTTAGCCCAGAAGAGGTTTTTAATATGGATGATGTGTTTCAGATGAGCCAACACTGGCACATCAGATGACCGATGATGAAATCATTGGCTCTGTTTTGAACTCGCTACAGCAAGAAAACGATTCCGACAACTACACAGATAGTGAATTTCATAGGAGTGAGAAAATATTGCATATTGAGGGTTTGGAACATGGTAAAAAATGCCTAAAATATTTAGAATAACAACACTGTGTCACAGAACAAAAGATTATGAATCTATAGAATTTACAAAAAAAAAAAAAAAAAAAGTTTTAAAAAAAACTTTTGACATCTAGTCAAACAGATAAACTGTTTGAAACATGTAAAAAAATGAAATATTTTATACTTTATTAATATCCCTCATTTTTAGAAGTCTTTATTGTATAAATCCTTAACGTTTTAAAATATTCCTGTAATATGAATGAGTAATATATATAATAATTTAACGCATGTAATAAATTAATGTTATAATGCATCTTATTGTATATAATTATTTAATTAAATGTATCTAATATATCTTATTTATTTTGCACTTTTAGTCTGAATATTTAGTCTTTATCTTTTCTGTTCTGAAATCTGCAAAATCCTAAAATCCGCACAACCTCTGGTCCCAAGCATTGCGGATTTCTGGACTTCTACTGTATAATTATGCATAATTTGTATTATCTCTAATTATTGATTGTATTAATTGTAAAAATATGTACTCTTCTTAATATTTCATCAGATATTTAAAAATTTTGAAAACCTTCAATATGTGGTAGTTGTTAATATAAGAATAAGTTAATATAGAAAAAAAAATTCTGATTTAATTTTTTTATTTGAAAATAATAATTTTTTTCTTACTCTCTGCCTTTGTAGAGTGTTATTCGTGCCTGTGTATACAGGGGGCTGCATTTCTGTTTGTATGGTTTACCATGCTGTACATTTCAGTTGAGTTTCAGATTTGCTGGATGTGTTTTCATTGTATCACTTTAGCAGTTAAGATCTGCATTTCTCAATCTGTGATTCACGGATCACAAGTGGTTCCCTAAGCCTGTCCTTGTGATTATCCTAGATTTCTAAGAAAGACAAAAAGTGTAATTCAAATTAGCTGCATATATTACCTTATAGCTAAATATCTGAGAGTTTGGAAATTACACATAGCAATCATCTATCATGTTTTCTCCCAAGAGTGACATTTTATGAAATTTTATTACTGATTACCATATCTATGGACTTCCTACTCTAGACTTAGAGAACAGACTTTAAAGTACTATGACTGTAATGCTTATTACCATCCCTTATAGCCAAAGTAGAACAGCTATGCAGAAATTAACAAGCTCATCCATCTCATTAATGTGAATAGCAACGTTTATTTAATTTTTTATTTGATAAGGTAATGTAATAATAATAATATTAAAAATATAAGTATACTGGTAGTAACATATGCTGAAAAAACTGCTTTTGAAGGAGACAAAAATAAGGTGATCCACAGAATATTCTAATTTATAAAAGTGGTCCCCTACCTGAAAAAAGTTTGAGTAATGCTGGCATAGATACTGTGTAAAAATTATGAAAAAGTTAAAATTGTTGTATTGAAATAGGATTCAGTAATGAATCAGTGAAGGTATTTTGTTTTCAAATATCTATTATTCTGTCTGTTGTTTTATCTGTCTGTTATTCTGTTATTTTATCTGTTTCTGTCTCTGTATACATGTGAAATAAAAGGCTAAAATATTTTTATCATCATCATAATTTTTTATTTTCTGTTCTTTTGTTTTTAGGAAGATTGTCATATGATAATGATATTTCTGAATCTCAAGTAATTATGAGCAGAACTCAACGTCCATATGTAGAAATTATTGAACAACCAGTATCTATTGGTGCCAGATTTAGATACAAATGTGAAGGACGTTCTGCAGGTTGTATCCGAGGTGTTAACAGTACAGATAAACAGAAAACATATCCAACAATTAAAGTATGTTTATTATGTATGTTGTTGTATTAAAAAAATATAACCTGATTTTTCTCTTGCTCTTTGTTTTAAAGATATCCTGTCTGAAGAAGACATTTGAATAATGTATTTCAGTACTGTCTGATGAACTGCATCCCTCTGTAAAAAGCATTCATGATTCACCAGATTGTATTTATGTGGTAACCCAAATGCACGGCAAACAAAACTCAATTCCACCTTCAAATTTGATGGTGATTAATGTTTGCTTTTATTGCATTGAATGTATATATATATATTTTTTTTTCCTGTGTAAGAATTGTATTGGAATAGTAGAATTTTCTGGCTGATTAAAAAATAAAGTGGTGTATTTCTTCAGAAACGTGAGGTTTTGTATAACAATTGAGTGTGCAGAAATTCTCATTCCATATAGCTGCATTTAAGAAATCATCAAATGTTATAGATCAAAATCTGTGCCCAAAACAAAATTTGTGCATTTTTTTAAGATTGCTGTGTGCACGGAAAAGCAACAACTTGTGCAGTACTGGAATTATAAAGTTATTTGTTTTTTTAGAGTGAAAACTGATTACTGTGTATATGGAAAGAATAACAGTGGTGTGGACAGTAAAAAAATTTTTGCATTGCTGAGTTTCTGCAGTTCTGCTATGTTATTTTAAGCTAAAAATAGGTTGCTGTGTACATGCAAAGAACAGCTGAAAGAAAAAAGAAAAAGGCCGAGTGCTTTATTATGCATGTTTCTTGTGATTTTAATTTTGTTAAATAGTTGCTATTTTACTTAATTCTTAGTGCACTGCCATTTTTGAAAATGGCTATTGTCTTTATTACAAAAAGCTTGAAAAATAAATTGCCAGCAATTTGAGGGGTAGTATGGATAATCAGAAAGTACCAGCATTTCTTTCACTGATTTATATCTTTAATAATTAATATGTGCATTATTTATGATTAAAATGCAGTGGAACTATACCAATAATGTATAATTTATTATTATTGTAGTTAAATGGCTTTATTCATAATATATGGCTTTACATCTTATAATTTTTGTGTATTTATTTTTGAATTTGTTTTAGGTACTTTATGTATTTTTTATTTTTTTTTTCAAAATCTATGACACACAGCCATCTCTTGCTGCCAAGCAGTAAAGTTGTTGAATACTGGTAGTTCGACCTGGGTTTGAATCCAGGCATGAGCATTTTTGTGATTTTAACCGTGTGTAATGTGGATATGAGCCAGTTTCTCTTAAGAAGTCTTCCCTTTAGGCAGATATCTCTTGTTTCTTTTGGTAGGAGTGTGTATCACCAGGGTTCCTAGGTCAAAGACCTTACCCCTAATTGAACAGATTTTTACTTTCCTAATCCATGCTATGTTAACCAAGCAACTGATATATAAAGATAAGGAACTACTCTTATATCAGTCCCCGGTTGGCGACAAATTTCTCGCCAAACATTTTTGGCGAGAAACTCCACGACACGCCATTACTATCTAAATTTTTTGTTTACATTTCGGACTTTAAGCCTAAAATGTCTCCAAAAACGCGGTTTTCACATGTGCGAAAACCACGTTTTTACACACAATTTACGCTATAAGTCCGAAATAAAAACAAAAAATTTACATAGTAAAAGTGTGAAGTTTCTCACCAAAAATGTTTGACGAGAAACCATGTACACAGCGATCTGTTTTAACTTTAAAAAACATCAGAGAATTGCAGAATTCGTGGCACTGCGCTGAAATAATCGCATAGCTCTGACCTGGCTAAAATAAACTAAAATAACAATACATTTCCACAAAAATATACTTCTACCAGCACACCAGTGAACAAATCATTCATTATTAATAACATAATTCCCTTGAAAAACCATGTGCACAGTGATCTGTTTTAACTTTAAAAAGCATCAGAGAATTGCAGAATTCATGGCACCGCGCAGAATTCGTGGCACTAAGCAGAAATCATGACATTCTGCAAACCTCGCTAAAATAAGTTTAAATAATCACAATAAATTTAAAAAAATATATACTGTAAGCATAAACACAAACCGTGAAGAAATAATTCATTAATAACACAATCATCTTAAATACAATATTCATTAAATACATTACAAAATGCATTAACATTCCCTAAAATACACGAGAAAAAACATAGCTTCACTTACCATTCAAAATTCTTTCGGAATTATGACACGTCATGCTCGGCTTCAAAACTCCTCACCAAAAATGTCTGATGAAAAACCATATAGAAAGCAACTAGCTACTGCAGGAAAACCAAGATCCAAACCTCAGACTTCGTTGAGAATTACACTCTTCACCAGCAACAGTATGTCTGCAAACCCACACCACTCCATCAGAAACACCCTTTCTTTTACGAACCTTCATCTCAGCTCCGCATTTCTGACACGTCATATTCCGCTTCAAAAACCCGGACTCCCATAAAAAATCCAAAAATACACTTCTATCACCATACACACAGCCGTGAACAAAAGATTCATTAACTACACCCACATCGTACCGTCTCAAACTAAACTTATCCCGAACACAATCCATAATGCGCGGCTGAAACTTTTCAACCACTTCCTTCAATCTAAGACACGCCATTCCCACGCACACACCGAAATTCCAAAACCAGAACAAAACCACGGCACTCACTCAACTTTCAACGTCAAAAGGGTTGCTATACCAAACAAATTGCGCCAAAACACAGCACAGAACACATATCGCCACATTTGGCGACCACATTTATCCGGGAAGCAACCGGGGACTTATATCAGAGTAGAGCCAAAGATAATTTATGTTTATTTAAAATAGATTAAACAATATATATATAAAAATATATATATAATTTTCTTTAAAAAGTTAAAACTTGAACGATAGCGTTTTATGGTCTTGTAAAAACTGCGCATCTAGCTGCTAATTTTATTATTCTTTTATTAAGTAAGAATGCAAAAGCTATAGTACACCCTAAACCCTCTGAATCCTATTCGAAGAAGCACGTTAGTGCCAAAGTTACATAATAAACACAAAACATCAAAATTATAAGCAAAAATTCATAAGAAAATATAACTCAAATAATGCCATGAAAACTGTAATTTTTGGCAAAATGGGAAAAGCAGAGGTTGCAATAAAACTAAGTATATAATGAACAAAATGGCAGTATCTCATTGAGAGTTGCATAGTTGTGTCGTCAGGGGAAAAGGCACTGTGTCACTTCCATTGAAATATTACCTCCACGCGTTTCAACTGACGACCAATTGAGACAAAACCGCGTAAAATAATTGACTGAACTTAAAAATATATTAAATTGTTCAATACAAATCGAAATCGTCTCAATTCAAATCGAAATCGTCTCAATCAATACAAATCAAAATTGTCTCAATATTTCAATGGAAGTGGCACAGTGCCTTTTCCCCTGACGACACAACTATGCAACTCTCAATGAGATATTGCCATTTTGTTCATTATATACTTAGTTTTATTGCAACTTCTGCTTTTCCCATTTTGCCAAAAATTACAGTTTTCATGGCATTATTTGAGTTATATTTTCTTATGAATTTTTGCTTATAATTTTGATGTTTTAATTGTGTTTATTATGTAACTTTGGCACTAACGTGCTTCTTCGAATAGGATTCAGAGGGTTTAGGGTGTACTATAGCTTTTGCATTCTTACTTGTTAATAAAATATATATATATATATTAATTATGCAAAATCAAAAATGAAGTGTGTAAAATTTTGAAAGTCGTGATGCATGAGAAGGGGGCCATTGAGAAAGCAGCATCTGAGTTGTAAGCCGTTTGAGCTGGTGACTAACAAATTCTAAAAATTAACACTTAATATATCTCTTGTTTGCTTTGTTGTAATCAAATAAAACCCAAAACCAATCTGTAACACACATTCTGAAGGGAGGCTAGATGCAACCTTAGGTTATAGAGGCAGGCAAGTATGGAAAGAATCGAAGGAGCAGTGAAATGGGGAGATTTGACTCCATAGAGTTGCTATTTCCCTAGACTGATTTCTTTCAACTGTAGTTTTGAGATTCCTTAAAATCTCCTTTTTGCATAGAACTAAGAAGAACTAAGAACTTTGCATAAAACAATAAGATTCTGGAATAAAAATGTTAAAAATTTGGGAAACGATAAAAATTAAAAAAAAAAATAATGTGGTAAGAAAATGGAATAGTCGTCTTTCTGCCCTAAATTGCAAATTAAACTTTCCTGCCATATTTCCAACAAGAGTATGGGTGGGGAAAATCTGAAAAGGAGCTACAGCTGAATTTTGGCAAAACACTATTCCCTCACTCAGTACAGTAAATCGGTTCTTTCTTTGAATCAGTTCAGGAGTAGATTGTCCATATCTATTAGACTAACACTGATCTTATTTATTTATTTATTTTTTTTTTTGAAAAAAAGGGAGAGAGAGAGCATTTCAAGGGTAGTTGATACAAATCTTCGTTTTACAATGAAAAAAAAAAAAAGTATTCTGTGTGTTTGCCAGAAATATGTCCTCTAACTGAAGCAAGATCAATAAATAATATAAGTGAAAGCACCAAATGCATCTGTCAGACAAAATGTACTCCCCCCTATTTTGTTCCTTAGATAGTACTATGATTATTGATTGGGGGCCCAAAGAAATTAATTTTGTTATTTTTACTCTGTTGCATATTTTTTAGGCTTGTCTTCCATAGGATTTAAAATTTTCATGTTTTTATTCCATCTGGAAAATGATACTCAGTAATCCCAAAGTTTATGGATTTAATTCAAATTACTAATAACCGTTGTTACATATTTAAAATAATGCGTTTATTTCTGTCTATAAACATGTCAGAACTATTGTTTAGTACCTGCAATTTTGACAAATCGCAATTTATTCCATATAAATATGTTAATTAGTTGAGATTTTGTGGGTGCTCTAACAGCCATATATGGTATTCTAACAATCATAATGGTCTTAAAAGGGAATCTTACCAAATTTAAGAAATATAACCAATATGACAGTAGCTCTTTCAACCAGTTTTGTTGCCAAATTGGGCTTCATTTAATGAAAAATTGTCAAATTAGTGACTTATTGGTAACTGTTTTTGTATTTAACATTCATTCAAGATCTGCAGGTTTCATAGGGTAAATTGTTCTTGCACAGGATTTCATAATAGGCCAGATTAAGAAATTGGAAGGACTATATTTAGGCTGCCTTTTCTTTGACAGGCAATCTGAGTTAATTTGTCCCTGGAAGTTCATTCAGTGATGTGCCTTGATTAGATACTTTCTCTGTTGTTTGTATTGTGTATTGTATTTGATTATAGTTCTGTCTGTTATAGAGAATATGTTGAACATTGAACAGTAAATCATGATGAAATTAAAAATATGCAAAAGAGCAAGACAGTTTCGGTAGCAAAGTAATTTAGAGCAATTTAATAAGGCAAATTAGACAACAAATTTCATACGGAATAAAGAAATCTGTTCATTTTGGTTCTCAAATGATTCATATGCAGATTGTTTCATTTTTAAATAAAAATATAGGGGTTAGAGGTTTTTTCTCCAAGTTCCCTTTTCTGTTTGTCTCAACAATATTCACATTTCATTATTTCATTTTTAAATTAAAGCTGCTAAAAATGATTTTGGTAGATGCATATACTTAGCATTCTCAGTTTAGGTTGAGATATGCTGCTAGTATAGTCATACATACATGTACACTCATGCGGCTGATTTCTGTAGTTTGTGTGCAGATCTGATGGGAAAGAGATGAAAATGTTGTTGCACAGGGTTTCGTAACAGGACAGATTATGAAATTGGAAGGACCGTATTTGGGCTGGCTTTTGCCCACCCCTAGTATGTTGTCAGTATTGAATAAAATTACTGTAGCATAAAAATGTATAATTTGCTTTTTTATTTTTGTATTACTTTATCATGAATCTAAAATAAAAATATTAAAAAGTATTTAATTTATGCAATCTTTGGATTTTGGTTTGGTATTTGAGAGATTATATCTAGAATATATCATTATTACTTTTTTCTGCATTGATGTTTAAAGGAAGTAGTATTTATTCATTTTTGCAGTATAAAAAAATTAATGCTCCTGTACTGAAAGTTATATTTCATTTTTCTTTTTTTTAAGGTACATGGTTTCCAAGGAGCTGCAGGTGTTGTAGTATCTTGTGTTACCAAAGATGGCCCACCGTATTATCCCCATCCTCATAATCTTGTAGGCAAAACATGTACAAATGGTGTATGCTATAAACCTATTACTAATCCTGATATGATTTGCAAGTAAGAGCATTTCCTTGAATGCAGTCTACAATTTATTTTGAAATACTGTTAGAAAATAATGATAATGCCTCAATATTAGTTTTTCATTCATAACTTATGTGTGTCTGATATCTTGTGTAAAAATTTAGTGCAGTGTTATGTATATAATGAAATCTCTCATGATGACCACCACCCATAAGCAACTATTTTAGAAATTGTTTACTATTTCCTAATAATAAATAAAGATCTTTATTGACCATCATAAGCAACCATTTTTCTATAGAAGACAAAGTTTATGTCCTGCTGCACAACTACACAGAACAGCGAATTAAAAACACAGAATTAAAAAAAAAATAAAAAGAAGTTTAGAGGTATTGGAAGTATATTACTTGTCATAAAGTAGTAAATCTGTGGTGAAAATGTTGATGTTATAAAAAAGTTGTATTTTAATTACTGTCTGTCTTTCGTATTCGGGTGTAAAGTTATGATATAAGCATTTCTATATTTTTTAAAGCAAATTTATATATCTGTTTACTATTTTCTAAAGATTAGATTTTTTTAAATGTTTATTATTTTTCAAATCTCTATTGATGTTGACATGATCCATAAGTAAAGATAATAGTAACTGTCTGGTGGTATCAAATTGTGTATTAATTTTATTTTTTTTAACATTTAATGAAAGTTCCAGTATAATATGTTATGTTTTATATTTGAATCATTAAAATGGCAAGTATAAAATGTTGAATTTATTGATAATTTTTCTTTAAAGTTGTACCAGTTGCAGCTTTTTTGTTTTGTCGTATTTCTTCAATGCCAGGCAGCACCAGTTTGGTTTGGCCTCATTGCTGGTGATAATTGTTTTTGTGATTACAACATGGGCAGTCATATTCTTTATTTAATCATAGCTTTTCCCCCCTTTACTGCAATGAATTTAGCAGTTTGGGATTTACCAAGAGATGAACAAATGTCCATCCTGTGGTTTCAAGAAAGAACTTTTTTTTAACATTGAAAAATTGTCTTTAAATAACCAGTGCATTAAATTAAAATGTAAATTGAAACCGAATTGGCTGTGTAGCTTTCGTTCATGCTGTGAATGAAAATGTGGCTGAACATAAACATGAGCATGCGTTTTCTGGATCATTATGTTCTTCAGTGCAGCCATACTATTCATTTATTTGCAGGGTCAGGGTGGGTTGATGAATCACAACATGATTTCTGATAGGAATAATTATTTGAAATAGCAGTGTTCCATTTCTTAGCTGTTTTGTCCTAACATTAAAATCGATGGATGCAATAAAATGTGAAATGCTTGTTTACAAAAAGAAAAAGTAAGCCATGCAGTTGTACAACAGTAGTTTTCTGGACAATTGTGTTGTGAAATTACGTAGTATTTTTCTGTTGCTCTCTGAATAATTCTATACAAATTTTAATGGCCGTAACAGGCACCAGCATAGTGCCAAAAATATGTGGCATTTTTTTAATGGAAAAGTACAGATTTATCCGTTAAAGGATAAGTATCATAAGTATAATTAATTAACGTTCTGTTTTTGCGTTATCTAACTAATATTAACATTATATTTCTGTATATTCTTACTGTTTTGCATATAGTAAAGGTATATGATAAACAACACTTTGTATAAGGCCAGTATTATTGCTTGCATGCCTTTTCATTTTATCCCCTTCGTTTTCTGTAACTGTAATTAGTTATTTAAACTTTGTTTCAATAACAAAATCTCTATTTTTTTCTTTTAGTTTCGCAAATCTTGGAATACAGTGTGTGAAAAAGAAGGATATAAAGGAATCCTTATCACATAGAGAAGCGTTGCAAGTTGATCCTTTTGGAAGTTAGTTTAACAGTTTTAATTTTATGTTCACTAAAAAGGTTCCCAGATTATTGATATTTATCCAGGTTGACAAACATTATCAACATATGAAAAGTCAACATATTTTAGCAATTTTAAATACAAGTTTTAGTTGTTAAATAAGGATTTTTTGATATATTAAATAAATAAAACACATTCATCTTCAAATCTTTCCGATATGTTTTTTTCCTCAAGTACACAGTGATCTGTTTTTACTTTAAAAAAAAAAAAAAAAAAGGAAATTTCAGTGACTCGTTGTGTAGACCCAGCAACACCTGCTATCTACTAGACGTATCTCTTTGTTGTTCCTTGTAGAGATTTTGTGACAAAGTTCTGTATTCCTGCAGAAATTTTACCGAAGTGTCTTCTAATGCTGGCAAATTGCACAGTTGTTTATTTTAAAACCAAGGCAATGACTGAAGGATTGTTATAAGAATAAGTTGCCAGAGTTTGGCACATTCTGAAAATTTGGTGACTTCTGCTAAGGTTGTTGTGATAACACTTAAGTACCATCTTTTTAAGCTAAGTTAAAAAAAATGCTACATAATTTAAAAATTCAGAAAATAGAAACATTTAACAATTATAACTTGTATTCTCACAAGATATCATGAAATAGAGTAAAATGTTATTGTATGATTGCTGTGCCCATACAAGATATTTTTTAATGTTTTTTCAAGTATGACGTGACACATTATATTTTTTAATATTATGACCTTCATATAATTCATCATTTGAATGTGCGTTCACTAGTTGTTGGTATTTATTTTCTGCTGAAATTTTGCTTAGAGATTAAAGGTTAGTTTTTAATGTTTTAATATGCAAGTAAATAAGAAAATCAGTTTTGATTTTAGCTGAAATCGCCTTTAATTATAAATGCTAATTGTAATTGTTAACTATTGTAAAGTCCAAAGTAAAATTTGGTAGTGTTGGATTATTCGTCTAAGACTGAGAAGAATCACCAGGCAAGCACTATGTCACCAAAGTAGCTAACCCAGAATTTTATGAAAAAGTATTTATCTAGCAACCCGTTAATAGGTACACATGCATTAAGCCAACCCATATTACCATCATCTATCTCAATGATGGAGGTTAAAAGTGCGTAATTTTGAAATCGGAAAGTTATTTATGGTTTCTGTTGTGATTAGTGTGCGAGTTCTTTTTCTTGTAATGTAATGCCTTTGTGGAGTTTTCCCTAATTAAAAAAAAGTTGCATTTTTACAAAAATTTGTCATTTTCCCTAAAATTAGAGAGTGGAGGAATGCATATTCCATGAAGTTAATTTGTACATTTCTTTAACTTTTTTTAAACATTTTCTCTGATTTTAAAAGTTAAAACCTGTTGATATGCATGTGGAGAACAGTGCCAGTTTGCTCTGCAATGCTGAGAATTCTGCATTTCTCTGATAATTTTTTAAGCTGAAACTGATTGCTGTGCACACAGATGAGGAGGTGTGTGTATTTTATTATGGATGTTTGTTGCATTTTTAATTTAGTTAATTTGTTGCTGTTTTATCTAATTTTGAGTGTTTCATCATAAATGTGTGTGTTTATGTAATTTTTAGAGTTTCATTATGAATGTTTTTTGCATTTTTAATTTCATAATTAATTTTATATAATTTTCAACTCATCGCCAATTTTTGAAATGGCTACTTTTGTCATGTTGGCGAAAAATTAGTCGCCAGTTTGGCGATTATGTTAGTGGGTACGCGACGTTGGGTGGATAATGTGGAGAGAACCTAGAATTTTTAGTATGCTAAAAATTTAGCATTTTAAAGTTGCTACTGTCATCTAAAAAGCCTGGGAGTTAGTGACTTCAGCTGAAAGAGATTATGATGGGATTGTGCTGCAGGCAGAGAGCTTGAGGGCATTGACACTGAAGCTTTTTTTTTTGCTATGATATTTATGTCTTAGAAGTTATCATTGAATACTAGAGGGCCATAAAAATTAGTTCAGAAAAGGGAGGGACACAAAAAATTTCAGAAGCAGCAATTTTCTTTAATGATTTTCATAGCTTTTTAGGTTGTGAACTTATACATAAAGTACTGTAGTAAATTTTAATAAGTAATCACTTGTGGTCCAAGAATTGATTATTCCACTTAACATTAATTTTTTATGGGGGGAAAAAGTTTTTCTTTTTTTCTAATTTTCTTTTTCTAGAGTTCTAAATGTAAGGAAGCATAGATAAAACACGCCACAAAAGTGATCACATACTGAAACATTTTCAGAAAATTTCATAAATAAAATTATCATCTACCACTTTTTTTAAAATTCTTTAATTTTGGGGACGTTTTAAAAGTTGTTTGGCTTTATTGTTTGCTTGCTTCGTTATATTTTATTTAACCCTCTGAGTGGCGCAAGATTTTAGATCCGTCACGATGACCGGTATTTAAACAGCATTTATTAATTGTGTTTCTATAATTACTTAATTTAGTCTGTATTTTCATAAACTTACATTCATTAAGATAATATTTACATTATTAAAGAAAGTAAGAAAGCAAAATATCTTAAATTATAAGCTAATATATGCCAAGTAGCAAAACTTCTGATGACCAGATAAAGCTGGTCATAACGCTCAGAGGGTTAATGTTTAAAGATGGCTCATAGTTGTAAGGAAACAATGAACAGTGTTTGAAAATTGATCATTTTTTTATTATAAGGATGGAAATTCGATTTGGGATATCGCTAAATTAGTAAGTTTATCCCATTGTATGGTGCAGTATGTGATAAAGTGCTTTGAAGAAGAAAATCGGATCCAAAATAAAGTAAGAACAGGTTGTCCGGCAAAGAGAACTCGATGTGACTCAATGTGATTAGAGATTTATAGTTAGAAAATCTGTGAAAAATCCATAAAGAGTTCTACAAAATTTACTGAAAAATTGTCTACTTCAATTTCACTTAAAACTGTTTGACGGGTACTCAGATCAGCTGTATTACATGGGTGCTCTGCTCGAAGAAAATTTTTTGGAAATGCCTAAAAAGCTCTTCATCTCAAAATCAATGGCAAATAAGTGCGAATCATGTGTTATTTGCAGATGAAAGCAAATTTAACATTTTGATTCCGATGGCCGTATAATTACATGGAGAAAAAAATTACAAGCTTAATCCCAAGATTTTGTTTGGTATAGAAAAGCATGGCGGTGGAGGTGTTCTTGCGTGAGGGTGCATGTCAGCATCAGGATTAAATAATTTAGTATTTGTTGATGGCACAATGAACCATGCTCTTCATTTAAATATTTTAAAAGATTATTTAAAATTATCCACCCAAAATTTGGTTACTGGAAACAACTTTATTTTTTATCAGGATAATGATTCTAAGCACACGGCCCTCAACGCTTGCCTTTTATTTGTCTATAATTGCCCACGGGCACCACCTCAGTCACCAGATTTAAACCCAACAGAACACATATGGAGAGAATTAGAGTGCAAACACACAACATTAAAACAAAAAACAAACTAAAAACAGTAATTATGGAAAAATGGAGGAACAGTAATGTAGATATTACAAAAAAAAAAAAAAAA
>KK119152.1:108677-145838 GCA_000611955.2 Stegodyphus mimosarum
AAAAAAAAAAAAAAAAACCTAGGAACTCTATATCCAGATGTGTTTAAAAAGTCATAAATACTGCAGTATATGCTACAAAGTACTAACTGACAGAAATACTACTACAATATTTATTAGTATGTGCAGATTTTTTTTAAAGCATACGAAGACTTTTGTGAGGTAACGTTTTTGTTACTTTTTTATTGTATTCATAAAATAATTAACATAGTTTTCTAAGAGAAATTTATAGATATAAAAAAATTTCATTCTAAAATATTAATTTTTATTAATGAATGAAGCAGCATTTCACTGAAAATCATAAATGTATGAACACTTTTGTGAGCCACTGTATATTTATTGTACAAAGGTATGATAATGATATAATAATCAAATCTTTATGAATATTATATATGTACATAAATATAAGTTACAAACTCTTACCTAACAGGATCCTTAGGAAATCGGAAGAATCTTCTCTCTGGATTTTCCCAAGATGTTGTATTACAACAGAAACATTGATACCATGTTTTGGTAGCTCCTTTTCTTTTCCTAAGCAAAAGATATACAATACAGTAGTCGATCACTCAACATCCTAAATAAAAAAAATAATAGGCTATGAATCTCCATTTTTATAGAAACGAATAAAATTAAAAAATATCAGATAAAATATGAAAAATGCTGTAAATGTATTACAAGTGCCAATATATAAGGCTACATTTAAAATAATATTTAAACATTTCTATGGCACTGATCCTAAATTATTTTTTTAAATGGAAGAAAGATTTTTAATTTACATATAAGGCCTTCAGTATTCTACATTTCATGAATTAAAGTTATTAGTTCACAGAAAATTCTGACATTTAGATATTTGAAAAGGATTACCAATAAAAATGCTATTACTGCAATGTGGAGTATGAAAATATCTTTGTAGAACTCAGTATATTTAGATAAAATTTCACTTATTGGCATGGAAATAAAAAGCTATCACTAAAAAAAGTTATTTGCAACATTCAGCTATTATACCAGTTTTTAAGTTTAATAATAAAAACTGAAAGTTAGAAACCAAACTTACCTGGGAAGTGACGAAAAATTAGGTAAGTTTCACTTTTTTCACTGGCTGTTGAACTTCCATTATCCATATCACAGTTCGATCTCTGATTTAATTTCCGTCAATATGGCAGAAAAAAATTGATTCACAGAGCTTTGAACTCTTGATAAACATTGTTTTCGAACTGCGACACCAGCTTTGCACTTTGGCGACAGATATGTCGCACATGCGCAGCTGTTTCCCTCTGTGTTGTGATGGAGCCACCCCTGTTGCGGAGAAGTTTTTCTTCTTAACAATACATATTCTTTGAAGTGCCAGGGAAATAGTCTTCCTATTAAACCAAGGTCAAGTTCAAAACTTTTGGTGTCATAACTGCATATTTTTGAGGCAATGGCACCATACAAAGTCAAATTTTGAGGCTTCTTGCATTTTGTAAATATTTTAGGAGGGCAACTAACTGTTGCATCATTATCAATGAAGAGCCAAAAACTGGTACTTTTATCCAAAAAGGAATAATGGTCATCTGTATTAGCAGCAACAGATGGCAGCACTTGCCTACCACCTGTTGCTGCTAATACAGAGACTTCTGAAAGTTTTCCTACCATTTGCATGAGGAAATGCATTTTGTAGCTTTCTGAGCAAAAGGGTTATGATATCAGCATAAACTGTGAATTTACAATTTAACATATTGATTTTCACCTCTTGATTTGCTAGAATTTTGCTTTCTGCTTACATTGCATCGCCAAAATTTAGTGCAAGATGTGTGCTGTACTGTTGCTTTCAGTGCAGTGATTTCATCTTTTAGGATTTGAAAGGTTAGTGAATCACCACTTAAAGCATCTGTTTGGGGTAGATAATATATCTCATTAACTTTATCAGTTATTTTTGTCAAACCCCTAATGTATCAGCGTCACTGCATAGCGATAATGTCTTTTGAACTGAAACTTGTTGTCTTTAAAGCCAATTGGATTTTAATACTTCCTCACATTTCTGGCTGATGAACTGCATATTTCAAATAAAATTTGGGATGGTCTTATCTCCTAATTGTACTTCTTGTAAAAGCAGATGCATTTTAGAGTTCTCTGATTGAGAAAAGTGGTCTAAAATTCTTGTTTCAGATGGTTATGTGTGTTAGCTGTTGGAATATTGCATACAGTGTCAGATAACCAGATAAATTAAAATTTGAAATTATTTGTGGGTTGTTTTCCCAGAGTGAAGATGCGCGGAAAGCAGTTCGAGAGAATCTGACAGTTCGAGAGAATCTGACAGTTTGAGTTTCACTGTTATGCAACATTTAATTTTCAAAAAGCTTTAACTTAAATGGAATTAAATGGAAAATAATGCACAAAAGTTGAACAGTTACAAATTGTAAGATAAATTATTTATCTTATTCTTTTTAAGAATTGGTGACCATTAACATTTCTAACTGGTTTTTATCCCATTGTTCAGCATTACAACATGATATTGTCTTCAGATATTGTGTCCGAATAAACCACTTTGGAATGGGTGCTTAAGTTCTTCAACTTATGACTCATATAGTATTTAGAAATATATTCGTTTATTTACAAGCTGAAAATAACAGAAAGGAAACATATTTTGACAATGAAATCTCAAAATTATAAAATGTAAAACAATTTTATTGTTCTAAGCTTATTATTACTATGGCAACTTTCACTAAAGTTTGGTCATTTATTTTAAGCTGGCAGCAATGCTGTGCATTATTCATTATTTTATTATCTGAGAAGAGTTTTCTTAAAAATAAATTGCACTTCAAATATTAATTGTTGTAATATGTAAGAAAGATGGCTATATGAGATAAATATTTAATGAATAAGTTTTTTTCCTGTTAACTTTGTACATATTTTAAAGTAGTTTTAAAATGTTTTGTAGCTGGTTTTTCTCACCATTTGGAACCTAATAAAATTAACCTTAATGCCTTAAGGTTATGCTTCCAAGTTTTTATACCAGATGCTAATGGAAAACTAAGCATTCCTCTGTCGCCTGTGATCAGCAATCCTATATTTGATAATAGTAAGTAATATTGAACTGCATGCTCATTTTATTATTTTTTTCCAAATGATCTTGTGTTACTAAACTGTTTGAAATATTTGAAGCATAAATATAAAAAATTACTAATAAATAATTTGATATATTTTTAAACTTCATTAAAAACTGAGGTCATTTTGAATTTCCTTTGCATTTTAAATCGTAAAAATTTAAATTGAGAAACTTTGTAAGAAGAAATATCGTTAAGTTTTCATATAATATTAATCTTACAGACTTGAACAATTTTTTTTTTCAAATTTTTTCTATAATATATGGTCACCGTGATGCAGAGGAGCTTAAAGATGGTGACATTAAATCAGTGCTCCTGTCCACCTCTAGTACAACCACCATTTGTCATTCTATGAATTAGGGTGTTTTTGGAAATTATGAAAAGCTACAATACCATCAAGTTATTGTTCACAGTAAGAGAAGAAATTGAAGATGGATAAGACATATGGGCTTATGTAAAGGCAGCAACAGTTTTCAAATCAATGGAAAAGATGCTAGGCTGTGATGAAAATTTGAAGCACAGATGAAACCAAAGAAACCATTGCACCTCTAGTGCAACATATCTCTGGAGCCAACCTCCATTATTTATTTTTTTTGACATTTTTAACTAATCTTTAACTATCTGGGTCAACAGCTTCGACCACTTTTGCGTTTACTTCTTCCCAAGATATTCCCTTATTATTAGGTTATAATAAAACCACATCATCTTCTTTTTTTCCTTAATTTTATCTTTCTTTTGGGACAATTTCTTATCAACTGTCTTTTGTTCTTTAACAATTTCAGCAAATGTTTTCTCATATTGTGGTTTCTTATCTACAGTTTCTAGTTTACTCTTTAAATTTTCAATTTCTAATGCTTGTGAAACCAAATAACTAAACAACACTTTTTGTGTTTTAAATTCTTTCTTTCTTATAGCTATTTTAACTCTACTTGCATCTTCCAAACAAGTCTCTAGCTTGCTTATTGTACGAGCTTCTTCTATTAATTCATGCAAGTGTCTCTGTTTGAATATTTTTATCCACTTTCAATCAAAACCAGCCGGATTACCTGAGTTGAAAATATAGAATTTGGCATTCCCCACACCATGACAGGGTCCCAGACTCCGGGAAGTTTTATAGTTTTTTATTACTTCCAAAATTGAGTGTAAATACTCTCAATTTATTATTTGCCAATAACTCTTTTCTCTTATACTAATAACTTCCCCTGAAGGTGCCACTTAATAAGTAAAAAAGAAAACTTTTTAACACATAATATCACCTATCAGTAGAATATTCTGGCCCCTAGCTATTAGCCAGAAAATGGATTTTGGTATAAGATCTTGAAACGTACAACTGTGGTATTATTGCATAGATTTATCGAAACATATGTATGTAGGTATTTGCATTCTAATGCAAGTACATAACATGGGATTTGCATATTATGTAAGTCTGACAATCTGTTGATTTTAATAATGTAGAATACTTGTGTTGAATTTTGATAGTTATTTTTTTGTTTGTTGAGTGAGAAATTATAAAGAAAGTTTTTTATAGTTTATGCAATAATTTTATGTGATTGCAGTGTTCTCAAAATATTTTGATGAAATCCTTTTTTTTTTCAGAAACTGTCTCTGACCTTACAATTACAAAATTAAGTCATTCTTCAGCTCCAGTTACCGGAGGTCAAGAAATTATATTATTATGTGACCAAGTAAATAAAGGTAACCTGCTAGCCTTTTGTACCTGATTCTCTTTGTTGTATATATATATGTATATGATGTGCCATGATGATGTGATGTAGTCGTAGCTCAAAGTAACAGACAATAATTAAAAAAATTGGATCCATTTCTTATTTTTCATGAAAAACAGCTGTTACAAAATTCATATCCTCGGAATAAATAAAAAAGAACAACTAATAACTTTTTGTATTGAAGTTTACTCCATCGTTACATTAATGAAAAGACCGCCCGGTATTCCTTTGCGAGTCCTTTTATAATCACACTGGAAAGGCGGAGCTTCCAAGAAATGATGTCAGCCTCATCAGCCAATCCAGTTAGCTTTAAATATTTCCAGAACATTCAATAACTGTACGTGTAGAAAAAGTGGGAAAATTAATTTGACTACGGGGCTGTGGATTTAATTCCACGTACTTTCGAATAAGAGATCGTCACGATTAAAAATATAAAAGAACATGCATTTAGAATTGTGACTGAGGAATAAACAAAAATAAAAGACGAAATTTAATTTAGGGTTTTCTGTGTACTTTTGACTATGGAATTTTATTATTACATAACATTTATTATTATATATTATTACATTATATATTTGAGTTTGTAGTATTTAGATTTTTGTTTGAGATGATCATTATTGCTTGACATTTTACTTCCTTGCAGATGATATTCAAATAATATTCTATGAAGAAAATGAAGGCAAAATTACATGGTCCGCTTTGGGGAAATTTGCCCCACATCATGTGCACAGAAAAGCTGCAATATCATTCCAGACACCAGCTTATAAAAGTACAACTGTTAATCAGTCTATTGATTGTTTCATTCAGTTACGGAGACCTTCCGATGGTGCTGTAGGCAAACCAAGAGCTTTTATTCTGCACCCATTGAGACAGGGTAAGCACTAGTTCTGTAATAACTTAGTTTTTGCATGTTTCACAGGTAGAATATCATAAAATGATGTGTATTTTAATTCCTGGCGTATGAGTCTTCATTATTAACTGATATATATGCGAGTAAGTGACTGACACTGCTCTCCAGAAGTTGAGCTTGTGACTATAAATTTGACATGACTGCAAAATTTTGCTTCGATTGGCTCAGAATTTGACATGAAAGTAGGCAGTTCAATTGTATATTTGTGATTACAGAATGTACTAAATAAATACTAATGACTACTAAATAAAATACAGTTTGTTATATTGTAATCATTTACGTAAGCTATCCAAACTGTAGGAACTTACCTTCAGTTAAATGGCCAAGGCAGCAGAAGGCAGTAATTGTTATTTCTTATGTAAGCCAAAGTTTTGATAGAGATGAGACAGGGCAAATATGATTGCTCCTCCATGCATGTAGTTCCTTCACTTTTGAGGCACTCATCCTCTGGGTTTGCTATATGTGGATGCGCATTATCATCAACAAGAAATAATAAATGACGGATTAGCTACTATGGTGTGCAATATCACAGTGGTGTTGCGGACTTATCAAATTATCTTTTAGCTATAAAAAATACTTCCTGCATGAATATGCAGGTCACTGTAAGACAAAGCTCAAAGAAATCCTCACACAAGACACAGACTCAAGCCAACCTGTATCAATTACATTGCTAGCACTAAAGGCAGGGGGTTTAACCCTTTCCAGACAGACATCTCCCATATGCATTCTCTATGAACATCTTTCACAGTTGGCTGTCTTACCCATGCATTGCTGGAGAATGAGCTTTTAAGGGGTGGGTGATGCATATGTGCATTTAGCTGAACCATTTTTTAAGGATCACTAGATGCTGTTCTCTCTCTATATTACTGTGTGTGTAATTTTAAATGTTAGGTTTTGATATTCAAGTTGATAACAAAATGAATTTTTATAATTTTAAACCTAAAAATTTCTTTTTCCGTTCACTTCACTTTTCTACCATAAATTGCACTTTTTATATGTTCAGCTACCCAGAATTTTCATTTATCAGGTATCGAGTATTTCCTGAACAATGATTAACTTGCAGGAACCAAATTGATTAATGATTCTGTCAAAAATAATGTAAAATATCTGTTATAACACAAATTACTTTTATACAATTAATATCCAGAGTATTTTAAAATGAGAATTTTTGAAAAATATTTTAAAATTACATTTCATATATCATAAATAATTATGAAGTTTTATTCATTTGCCATATTTAGCAGTTCAGATAATAGGTGATTTATAAATAGATCGCTTGGCACTTCCCGGAGTAAAAGAAATAAATGCCCTGTGAACTTATGTTTAAAAAATTATGAATTTAATTAAAAATACATGAACTTTTTGCAAAATAAAAAACTAAAGAGATTTAAAAGAAAAAAAAATCTTATTTTACTGATTCAAACTTCCTTAGTTACATTTTCATTGAGCAAATTTGCATTATTTAAGCATGATATAGCGGAAAACATTTCACACATAGTGTTACATAACATTTTGTGCAAAATGTAAGAAGCCTTATATTTTTGAAATTGGCATCTTCTTTGGTTTTGTCTTTTACCTGTAACTTGATCTTGTCTATCTAAATGTAGGGTCTTACCACTTTTGGTCTCGACAACATCACCAAAGATCTTCCAGGGCTTTTCTTAGAATTTGTTCCCAGTTTGAGGTATGCAACCAGGATATAGCTTCGGATGCCTTTTATATTTTTTTCTGAATTTGTTAAATTGAATAGAATATATGTATATATGCCAGCCATGTCACTAACTCTTGTAAATATTGGCGAGTAACATTTTTTGCCATGAGTTTGAATTGTTTGTTTTTTTAAGAGCCAGCCATGTTGGTCGACACCAACAGTGTTTTTGTTATATTGGGCCATAGTACTAGGTTGTAAAATTTGGGATTTTTCTTTCAAACCTTTTTAATGCTTTGAAACTTGGTTTAGAGGCTTTATGTAATCAAAGTTTCTGTTGTTACACACTTGTTATCCTTCTATTTAACTATAGTTATTTCATTTCTTATGTTAAAACAGTAGTCGTTAGTATCACGGTTTTTATTTTCTAATATCTTAGCAGGCATTAAAGGGCAAGAAGCAGTTTGTTGTTTCTAATTGTACCCATGGCTCTGAATCCTTATGTTTTTAAAATTTAGCCAGCAGATCATAAGAATTAAAAAAAAAAGGTAAAAAATTTGATTACTGTAGCATTTTTTTCACCACTCGTGTTTGAAGCGGTTTGTTTGAAGCGAAGTTTGAGGAGTATTGTCAAAACTCTCCGCGCCACAATACAAGTCAGAATTATAACAGTAGCCTTTTACTCCATATATGGCCCAAAATTTAAAGCTAAACCATATGGGTTTACCTTTAAGAAACTGTTTGAAAAGTGGTGACCATAATATCTAATCATCATTTCATCAACAGTCAGGAATTTATTGAAAATTCCAAATTTTTGAAAACTGTTATTAATATGCTTGATTAAGTTTCTTATTTTAAATGCCCAGTCTGATTTTTATATTGCTGCATAGTTATTGTTGGCAAAATGTATTACAGATTTAATTTCTAAATATTTATTTCAAGATACTGCAATTTTTACTGTCGGTACCATGAGATCTTCTTCCTCTGACCAATAATCACATTCACTACATAAAGAATGCTAGCCAGAGAAAATCAAAAAACCAATAAAACTCTTCAACTCATCAATTCTAACTGAAAACTCTAGCTTATTACACTCTTTTGCATGTCTTTCTGTTTTATTTATTATAAAGGTATAAAATTTGAGAGTTAAAAGCTAAATTTCAAGTGGATTGATATTTTCTAAATATTTCAAATGCTCTGAAGATCTTCACCAGACAACTTCCCTTCTTCGTTAAAAGCATGAGTATGATTATTTTTTCATTACTGGCGCTAGATGTAGATGTCAGTTGCTCTGTAATATTAGATCCAAAATCATTTATGTTTTTTTTATTCACATTGTTCTTTTCCCTCTAATTTTTCCACGGGTAAACAAATTTCTACGTTACCTGACAAATCTTTTACCGCTGGAGTAATCATTGCACCGAAGCACTTTTCGGCAGTTAACTCATCCACATCAGGTGGTAAAGCAATTATTTCTCTGTCTCCTTAGAAAACAAATATTCTAATGCTTCTTATCAGTGTGAAATGATTTACGCCTGAGTATTCTGGGAAAAAGGAGGGGGCACAGGTATTAGTTACCACTAATGCCCAGTGATCTATTTATAGATCAGCATGTTTAAACTAAAAATTTAATTATGAGAACAGTTATTTTTCTAGTCTAAATAACCGAGAACAGTTAAAGAGGTATTGAAAATATAGAACACATAAGAAAAGTATAACTTATTTTTTTTCCCATTGGATACAAAAATCGAAAGCTGCGCTATGAAGCATCACTTGGCTAACTTCAGACATTATCTGCTGGACTGATCTGGAAAAGAATGTTTCAAAACCCCTTTCGGGATCTGTCCACATGCATAAGGAAATCAGCCAATGACAAGAAGAAGTGATTAAAAGATATTGTTCTCAGTAAGCATTCTAAGAGCAGTTGATCTATAAATAGATCACTGGGCAGTAATGGCTTAATGAACTTTGCAAGGACTTGTATACATGGTTAACTTTTGAGAACATAATGTTGAGAATAAATTTCAAAGGTTTTTGAAGCATAATTTAATTTTATGGATGCTGGACAACTATTTAGATATCTTTTTTCTTACATTCCCTTACAGCCTACATCTTTTTAATATCTCTGTAATACTAAATATAATTAATTTGTAAGACTAAGAGACTCTACTAGAGGAACTGATTCTAAAACAAAAGGTTTGGGAACTGCTGTTCTAGACTGATAAGGGTTGGAGATATCAATAGTCATAGAATTCAGGTATGATTCTGTTACCAAAAAATCACTCATTGTTGTTTTAGAGGGAATTTTCTCTATGATATTTTGAACCATCAGCGAGAAATTAAGCTCATTCTCCTGTAGTAAAATGGAGAACTGTTTAAAACAGTATCTTGGGAAGTGCCAGTATTCATAATTGTAAAAAAAAAAACGGGGACCTGATCAGGGGTGAATAAAATTCTTGCAGACTAGCGATTAGGGATGCATTACACAACATAACAATATTCAGCATTTGTTTCCTGCAAAATGCTTATTAAGCTAAAAAATTCTCATTTTAAAAATTGGTTTACCAACATCTTACACGAAACGGGCACATAATGTGATAATACAGGAAGCTTAGAAATACTGCATGTAATAAAATTCAAACTAAAATGTATTTAAAATTATATATCCATAAATCAAGTTTGGATTTCTTCCGGAAGATACATGTTTCTCCCAGTACAGTGGAAGAACCTGGAAAAAACTGAAAGAAGTATAAGGAAGGGGTAGAATGAAAAATGATACACTATTGGGGGAGGGGGAATCATATCCTAAAAACAATTTCACTTATTTAAAAATAAATTATTTCTACAATAAAATGCAGGGTAATTAAATAATTTCTTCACCTAATAATCCAGTAAAAAGTGTCATGGAATTCTTATTCAATTATGTGATAACTCAATTGAATTTTTTCCCTTTGAGACATATTGGCCTACTAAAGAAATAATCTTTAAAGTTTTTGTAGTTGAATTAATTTTTAAATCTATATATTAAGATAGTAGTTTTTAGAAGTATTTCAATGGTTTAAACTTGTCTTAATTTATACAATATTTTGCTTCTTTTCTTCTTCTTCTTCTTTTTTTTTTCCTAGATTCAATTTTGTAATTTTTTTAATTCATTTTTTAAAAATATTCTGTCTGAATTATAACTTTATTTTGCTGTTTACGTTAGTAATATAAGTGAAATTCAGTTTCAGTGCACAGATGTGAAAGCAAATCTCATAACAAGTACACAAAAATACATACCTAAATGTAATACATATTATCAAAAGAAATGTTCTGTGTGCCTGCTGATGAGACTTATTAAGTTATATAAAAATGAAAATATTTTTAAGTTAGCAGTGTAACACTGCTACATATGAATAAAATATGAATATAAAAATATAAACGAATTCAAAGCATAGTTTCTTCCACTTTAAGGAATGCCTTTTTTTAGCTCTTTTTTTCCCCATGATTTTTTTTTTGTTGCATAAGAAACTTGCTAACTGAAATATGCAATTCACATTTAAATCAAACTTTCCGTATTTGTTATCGTACATGTATACAAAGAGAAGTGAATTTGGAGATAAATTTTTATTTATTCAAAAATTAATACAACATTAAGTAAGTTGTATTAATTTTTGAATATACAAAAGAGAGGCCAAAATTTCTGGGAGAAATATTTTACAGTATGCTTTAATTCTAAAAATAATAATGAGTAATATAATCTGTTAAAAATTGCTGTAGGATTTTATTTTAAACTTTCATTCCTGAAGTCATTTATATCAACTTATTGTTTAAAAATCATTTACTATCATTGTTTAAAAATGGTGGCACCTTGAGATAGCATATTTTTAATACATATAATCCTCCAGCTGAATATATGCACCTCAAAGTTTGAAAGATTTTTGAATTTTTTGGGGTTTATTTTTTCATATTTTGTAAATTTAATGAATTATTGATTAACAAACTGATTGATTTAAAAGGTGTGTGTTCTCACTGTACATAGCATAAGAGTTTTGAATTTCAAATTTGGTCAGAAAGCTCATCAGTTTAAAAGGAATGTGTGCCTATTGCCCAATATAAAATACTTTTTTTATGCACTTGTCTGTTGCCATATGGTGAAACATACAGTACTTAATTTACATCTCAAATTTGATCTATCTTACTGATTAACGAACTAAGTAATTTAAAAGCAATGAATGAAGTTTTTATCTCTGTAATTACTAATTACTAGCTGGACCCATAAAATTAACACTAGCTGCACTCATGATTATCATTATATATATTTTCTTTTTTAGAACTACAGGGTGTTTGTAAAGTCCCGGACCCATTTTGATGTTTAATAACTCATAAAATAATGAAGATATAAACAAATTTATGGCATTTATTGATGGAATAATTTATATATTTTCCTTTTCAGGTTTGAATATCTTTACTTTTGTAAATATCGTCTGTGCGTGTGGTTAATTTCAGATAATTTCATTTTCCAGTCTAAATATCTGTACTTTTCTAAATATTGTATGCTAATTAATTGCATTTCTCTCTCTTTAAGACTGCATGCATACAGAGTTCAAATTATTCAAGTTTTGGAACTGGACGATAGGCCTAGGAGGATGGCCTTTGCAACAGATATGCTAAGGAGGATAGAAGATGATGTTGAATTTCTGAAGCGCATAATGTTCTCTGACGAAGCATTGTTTCATCTTTCTGGCATTGTTAATCGCCATAATGTGTGCATATGGGGATTTAAAAACCGCCATGAATACCGTGAGGCACAAAGGGATTCCTCAAAGGTTAATGTGTAGTCTGGACTAATGCACGATCGAGTCCTTGGGCCTTTCTTTTTTACAGAAAAGACAGTCTCATCAGTCGTATACTTAGACATGTTGGAAAACTTCATATTTCCACAACTAGAAGAGCTTCAGCCACATGTCTTTTTGCAACAAGATAGTGCACCACCTCATTGGGGTACCATCGTTCGTAGTTCTTTGAATGACCATTTTACAGGAAGATGGATTGGGCAAGGAGGTCCAATTTCTTGGCCACCCAGATCACCTGATATAATGCAGCGGAACTTTTTCCTTTGGGGATTTGTAAAGGACAATGTGTACAGGAGGAGAGTGTCGAACATTGATGACCTAAAAGCCAGAATTACAAACGCAATAGCCTCTGTGGATGCTGGCATGCTTGCCGGTACCTGGCGTGAAATTGAATATCGACTTGATATTCTCCGTGTGACGAAGGGGCCACACGTGGAAGTTCATTGACAAGGGTCATGAAACTTTTTGAGTCTATCTAACCATTTATGTTATTAATTTTAATCTATCATTATTATTTTATGAGTTATTAAACATCAAAATGGGTCTGGGACTTTATAAACACCCTGTATTTTAGGTAGTCCATAAAAGCAGTTAAATACAATAAAGTGTTTTTTTTTCCTATTTTTCTGCTTGCTTCAAAGATATATACATTCCGACAATCTCAGCTTGATAGTACTATGTATACAAACCAAGTTCCTATCTTACATCCCTTCTGGCTGGTAGTGCAATAGACCAGTCTCATTTCATATTGAGTTTGTGTATCTTCAGTCATAGCCAATAGGTTGTTGAGAAGCTATCTTCTTAATATCAAGTTGTTTAGCAAAGCCTTTGAGTTAATATTTAAAATAGCAGAGTATGACTCCTTTGATGAACTCCAACCTTCTGCTTAATGCAGAGGTCAGCAATGTATTATTAGACCCCTCCCCCCACATTTGACTCAGTTGTCATGTCTATGTTTAGACATTGTTGCCATTGTAACTTGACTGCCGTTCTAAGCAAAAAACATTAGAAATTAGTCCAAAAGTTGTTTCTAATGTAAAATAATGAAGATTTGGGGGGGAGGAGAGAAAAAAGTTTAATTACAGTAGGAGACAAATCTGCTTTTCTTGCAATCATTGGTTTATTTTACAAACACACAAAAAGTGTTTCTCAGCATTCTTGGAGCGGGGGGGGGGGACATCCAGGTGCAGCATATGCATAAATTTGGAAGGTAATTGAAATTTCCCATGTAATGTAATTTTTAGAATAATATGGATTTAAAATCTAATTCAGTTTTCTTCTGCTTTTTGCATATTATGTAGTAATATTGTGACAATTTTTGTATTTAGTTTGCTGTTTTTAGTAGAATTGTAATTAAAATTGTTTTATTTCCCTGTGCAATGTAGCAGGTGATGAGTTTTAAGAGAAAGCTATGCTGGAAAAGTAAAAATACAGGAGCACGTGCATTTAATAAAAGTTTATCTCCATAATTTATATTTAAATTGAAATAATACAATTGTGTGTTGGCTGTAACTGTAATTCTACTCTTTGCTTTCCAGAAACCTCAAGAAATAAAAAATTACCAGAATGTTTTTATGTATGATTAAAAAGCTTATAAAAGCTGGAGAAAACATCTCAGTTCAGTTGTTTACTTATTTGTTGTTGTTGACTGTAGCGAATTCACATTGAGATCAGATTAACTTTCTCTGCACTTTGAATTGTGTTCTATTTAACGTTTTAGTAGTTTATAATATAACTACTGTGTGATATTGTACGAATATATCTAAGGAAATATTTCAGCATTTTATTTCTTGTGATAAGAATAAATTTTATTAACTTTTTATCAGACTTGTGTATTCAATCTGTTACGAACCCGTATGCACACAGCAATATTGTTTAAGAATAAAATCAGAAAACATAACTATTTTAAGCTATAAAATATATTTTCTATAATTAGAAATCTATTAATATTAGTAGATGTTTTAATTTTTAATTTTGTTCATACAGATTGTAACAGAAAAAATGAGTCAAATTTTTTATTTGCTTATTGTTTAATTACAAGAATTTGAAAATAATATAATTATTTCTCCTAATTTTTTATAGAAATTGTAAATGTTTTGGTTTCAGATCCAGATGGTATGGCTCGAAAAAGACGCAAATTTGAAGCTCTACGTCTAGATCGTGTCCTTCAGTTGAATAATTTATCATCAGATACTGCAGGTAAAATTCTCATTTTGATTTAAAATTTTCATATTCAGTAAATGTTGGATGTTGAAATATATCACCAAAACATTTGTACGTGAGCTCTATATTTAAGGAAGACATTTTAATTACTAATGATTTACAGTTCTCTTCTCCTGCACCCGTATTTAGTTTTTTTTGGTGTTTAGAACTGTATGCTAATTTTTTATTATTGGATATTGTTTGGTATTCTTTATTTGTTTTTTGAACGGTCTGGTTTTAATCTATATACATGATTGTTTCAAATTTTTAATTCTCTCTTTTCTGAGAGCTTAGGTGAAACCAATGTGGGTTTTGTAATAATAAAATATTCAAGGTGAAATTGACTTTTGTCATGGAACGTAGTGTAAGAGAAATACACTGCTAGGAAAAATCAAAGAAACAAGTATAAAAACTAATCTAACTTAAATGATTTTAGAGTTGAGAACATAGAACTTGCACTAGATCTTTGTTTTGTTACGTCTGACATACCTTTGAAATGCAGGATTGCCTATTTCTGCCAAAAATGAATAAAAATATTGCTAATGTGATATAAAGTGGGGGTGCAAAATATTGGTGTAATTATTGAAAATCGATTCTTAACCGTTTGGTCTCTTGAAAAAATGTGACATATTCTTTGCAGTCTTTTTATTAATTAGAAATTTTCTTCTATTAGAAAAATACTGTATTTATGCAAAAATTATCGCTAAATAAAGCGAAAGAAGAGAAAAGTAAAATTTGAATCTAATAGAGGAATTCTAAATATAGTATTGAATTACAGTAATTTAAAGCATGTGGCTATTAAACACATATTGCAGTATTCATATCAAGACATTTAATTATGAAGTTAATTTGTAGAAATAATTATATTAGTTATAATAGTCTTTTAGTGCAAACTATGTTTCTTGTAGTAAATAGTTTTCAAATATATGTAATGATTTTACTTAATTTTTTTTCAAATTGAAACTATCATTTTTGATTCTCTGAATTTCCAAGCTTTTTAGGTATTTCACTCTCTATTATGTTATTGTATCAGAAACAAGGTATCTTATAGTTTTTTGAAACTCTGGCCTGTATTTTCGTGTTGAGTGATAGGCGACACTGCTTCTAAGTTTTTTTCATGTTATATTATTTATAATATAGTGCTTTGATGATAATTTCTAGCATTAAAATTAATATTTTGTATTAATTTACATTTAATTTTGGCTTCAATAGAAATATCTCCATTTGAAATATTATATTTAATAAAAATTTAGTAACAGCAAAAAGGTGCTGTTTTTTCATATAAAAAATAAAATTATATTCTTCCTCAGCTACCTGCAATAATATTAAATGCTTGGAAGCGAGTTCCAGGTTTTGTTATTGCCATTTGCTTGAGTGTTTTCATCGTTTCTGCAATGTGTAACTTTTATGAGTTTGGTGTTTCAAGGCCATCTTTGAGTACATTTCTTAGATGCATAATTCTTAAATGCTTTTCTGTTTTAAATACAGTTCGACTTCATGACTGATTTTTCTCTTGTTTATTGTGATTATGAGACAAGTTCCCTTAAAAAGTCCTCCATGAAGACATCCCTTCCCATAAGCAGACAGGCCTCATGTGCATTCCATAATCAAGTAACCTAACCTAGCTTGTAATGAATAACTTACTTTTTATAATGTGCCTGCAAATAAAGGCTTCATTGAAAAGCCTAGAGTTATACCTTGTGAAATCAGAATTTTCTTGCTTTACTTTTAACATTAAAAACCTAAAATTATAATGCTATGCAAATTAATTTAATTGCGTGTGAATTAATGTAAGATTTTTTAATGTCATGCTAAATTTTCACATGAAACCAGTTGTACCACATTATGAATTTTTAATTGAGCCATTTTTTTTAGACAAAATCTTTATATGGAAAAGCAAAATAATTTACCAGATTACCAATATATGAAAAGTATTTTTTTTTTATTTTACTAGTCAATTGAAAAATGATTAAATTCGGTGATTCTCTTAAAAATTTTCCTAACTTATTGAAATTCTTTTTTTTTTGTGTGCACATTTTAAATTATCTTTGAAATAATGTAATTAATCTTTTTTTAATCAAAGCTGGCAATCACAACAGACATTAAAATTATACGAATCAAATTTCATATCCTTCTGATATTAAAACTAGATCTGCAAGAGCAAATTGCAGTTTCATTAACATTTTAAATGAATTAAATTTGTTTTAAATGAAATATCTTTATGTAGATGAGCCTGCAGTTTCTCCAAGAGTTGTTAAACAAGCTGTACGAATGAAATTTAATAATCAAAGCAGTAAGTGTAATTTTTTTTAGTGTCTTAATGCAATAGTTAACAATATCTCAATAATTTTGCTGACTTTAGGTACTAAATTTTAATAAAAGAACTTCTGTGTTTGCATGCTTGTCATGGAATGTATAATAGGGAACTAATTTAGTTTTACTTGTGAGTGTGTGTGAAATATTTCAGTAAAAATGCAATTTTTTTAAAAAAATCATTAAGGTATGAGTTTCTGTAAAAATATGTAATTCTTCATTTTGTATTTTATTACCTTAATCATGAATTTCACAGCTTTTATTTAGTTTTTATTTTATTTCACAGTGCTTTTATTTATGACATAAATTTTCATTTGTTCTTAGTCTGTTTATTTTGGTGTTAAAGAATATTAGAGTAAATATATCCATTCATATCAAACACAAAATAACTTTACTCAGATTTTAGTATTTTAGCAGACATCATAGCCATACATAACAATATCAACTGTTTTGTTGGCAGACTAAGGATCTAGCACAGGGACTGGCAACCTTGTAGCTATAATGTACCAAATCAATCTACCAATATAATTCAGGATGCCACACAGTGAGAAATATTTGAAACAGTTGGATTCTTGCTGTAATACATGCAGAGTTATGGAATAAAGGACAAGAATGCAGTTTTATAGTTTTATTATATATGAATTATGTATCATTTAAAGATATTTATTAATATAAAAATAAACATCATAAAATATAGCTATTCCTTCAATATAAATAAAAAAATTTTAATTGTGCATATGTTATGCATTTTTTAAACATATTTATTAAAATAAAAAATAGAAACATAAAACATGAGTATTCCTTCTATATAGCTAAATAAAAAATTAAAATTTTAATGCAAACCTTTTCCCTGTACCACTCTACTTAATATCACAATGTCAGGGATATAATTTGTGACTTTCAATTTAACACATGATTCTGAATATTCTGTTAAACAACAACTTTGTGGACTCAAAATAATTTTCATATGAGAAAAGATTTGTTCATACGGATACATAGAACCAAAAGCGAAAAGCAGAGCACATGCAATTTTCTTCAAACAATTAAATTTCTCCGGCAATGACATCCAGCAGTTTAAAATAGCTGTTGATTTATCATTAGAGTTATCTCCCGGATTTTTTCATAATTCTGTAAATTTTGCTTTCCATAATTTTAAAAATGTTTGTTCAATAAGTTACCACTCAAAAATTAACAAATTGGATGGGATTAGTAGTGGGTCTATTAATTTTGGTTTGAATAGAAAAGAAAATATAGACATACAAGCTCCAAAGTCTTTGCATCGTTTGGAAAATTCCTCAAGTGCTTCAATGTAGGTTTGAAGTTCATCTTTGTCTAAGGACAGTGCTGTACATTTGGGAAGTATTTATAGTATTAATGTAATGGAAAAATATATTTATTTTTGTAGCAAAGCCTTTCCAATATTAAAAAAATTCAAGCACTGTTTGGCCCTTTCCTTGCAATTCTTAGTTTATTGAGATATTTAGTTATGTCAGTCAGAAACATCAATTTGCATAACCATTCCTTATCATTCAATTTTGGGAAAAGTTGATTCTTCTCATTAAAAAAAAAAAAAAAAAAAACTTTTAACATGTTCCATGCATGTCATAACCTCAACTAAGCCAATGGACATACCTGTATAAGGGGAGATCCACATATTTTCCTTCCATTTCTTCTAAAAGAGATTTAAATTGCCTGCGTACCTATAAAGAATGATAAAATATGAAATTAACTATTTTAATAACAGTGTTCATACAGAAATTAAGCACTCTGAGGAAGTTAAACTTTATTGATGGTGGAGAGAGGAGAGAAAGGGCAATTTGCTTGATAACTTTGTAGAGTGGTGTAGACTGCCACTTAGAATGTCTGTCTACTTACCATGTCCAAATCTGGCATGTGTGCCATAAGTTGCCAATGCCTGATCTAGAAGTACTCATTTCTTCTGCTCATTTTATGCTTATGAATTAGCGGATTATAATTTGTTTTTGCACCGTAACTTTAAACTACAGGTATCTATCAGAAATGCCATCAGAAAGTCTATCAGAAAATTCTGTCTGTGTCTGTAAAAGAAAATAAAACATTTTTCATATTTTTAATGATATTTATTGTACAGTTTAATTTCTGTCATTACTTATGACCACCAGTGTGATGATAATTTATAGATACCATTTTTGAAAAATGTTTTGTCCTCAGAGGCAAAGAACTCATCTATTGCTTGGCTGATATCTGCTTCAGTTTTGATCCCCCCCCAAACTTAAAAATGTATTGCAAGGAGAAAAAACAAATGGTAATTGGAGGGTGCTAGTTCTGGGAAATATGGTGGACGCAGCAGAATTTCGAAGTCTAGCTCTGTGATTTTTGACGAGTCACCAAAGCGGCATATGGTCTGGCATTATTATGATGTACATTGTGAAAAAAAAATGGGACAGTTTTGTATCTCCCATTCTGCTGGGCTGATTGATGAAACTCAACTTGTGTTTTTCGTGTCTCGAAAGTGCGACTTAGTATATGTATTAGATTATATATAGCATTGTTCTAATATAGGTATTTTGACACAAAATCAGACTTTTTCTGAAATGACAAGCCAAGTTTTCTCCATATTTCGATTCTACGACTCAAATCATGCCAAACTGCCAAGTTTTGTAAAAATCGCACAAGTAGTTTTTAAAAAATTAGCTCTCAAAATTTTAGCTCCTGAATGTTAATTGAATTTGACATATATTTATTAATATCTTTTTTATTAAACTTACTTGATTCTTTCTTCCAGAATTCGAAATTTAAACCTAATCCAAATATAATTCACACATTTTTTATGATTTATTTTAAAAATTTGTATTTTTAAATATTTTTTATAAATTTTTTTAAACATTTTTTATATTCTAACCTATAAAATTTTTAACATCATCTTAAAGTAGATGTATTTCTAGGCACACCTGCAAAAAATTTGAATTTTTTATTCAAAATTTCCTAAGATATACGTGAATTTACATGTAAGTGTGTTTTAAAATTTGGCATATTCGTTACAAGCGATAGTAATGCCAAATGTGGTTCATGCACTTTGTTAAAATTATTTGAAAGTAATGAACGTGACATTTTCCCCACTCATGTACACTGAAAGAAAGGAAAGGAAAATAGGCTGCTATGAATTAAGAAGTTTGCCAAGTGAATTATTCCTGGTGCAAACTGAAAAAAATGCGCCAAGATAATTTTTTTAATTTCTCTGTAAATTTTATCAAATTTAATATTTAGTCATAATTTGAGTCATAGAATTGAAATATTGAATCATTTCAGAAAAAGTCTGATTTTTTGTCAAAATATCTATATTAGAACAATGCTATATATAAATCTAGTGCATATCTTAAGTCGTGCTTTCCAGACATGAAAACTGCAATTTGACTATCGTCAATCGGCCCAGTAGAACGGAAGATATGGAACTGTGCTCCTCCCCCCCTTTTTTTGTACAGTATACTTGCTGTTAAACATTGCCAACTCCATTTCTTTGATTGCTTTGTTTAAATCATCCATTTGCTGACAGTTTCTCTCCAAATTCAGCTTTTCTTTAGTTTCAGAAGCCTTTATTATATTGGTCCTTGACTATTCCACTTATTCATGTCCTTGGATGTATTTACTTGTTCAGGCTTAAGCCTGATTTAGAGGTGGAGGGTGTGTGTTGTCTGGGCTTACAGTATTGTCTTTTTTCAACAAGTTTTCATAGGTATTCTGGTTTTCATTCCCATTCATTATCTGGTCCAAAAAAGGGTTCGTTTTTGTTCGAGCAAGCAGAGATAAGTATAGGATGACATAATGTGGAAAGTTTTCTCCCATAACTCATGTGGCACCCACCTGGAATTTTATAGATCAATTCTAGTTTTTGAATATGGTCTGAAGTGGTTTGTTGAGTTGAATAAAGCTTTTCCACAAATGTCCAATGTTGTCAAGAAAGGATCTTGCTCTATCATGGCCCTCACAATAGTTTCATCGATCAAAGATGCCCTTTCAGAACATGGCTTACCATTAAAGTCAAAATCACCTGCTTCAAATTTTTCGAACTATCTCGTGCAAATTCTGTCTGGAATTAACACTAAATTTCAACAGTCTTTTGTAGCATTTCTTCATTGTTGGAATTTTTAGAAAATACAGTGTTTGTTATATACGAATTTTATTGGTAGCCATGTTTACACGATACGAGAAGCATTCCGAAGTGAAACATAAAATTAGCAAATCAGCAATCGTATGTTTGGCATAGATTTAGTCAAGAACTTAATTGATTTCGAGGGCAAACAGGTACAAACACCTCTTCCTCGGGAGCAAAGTAATCTGCAAGACTGAAATAGGTTTTGGAGATCTTTGCAAGACCAAAATCTATTAAGTTCTTGACTAAATCTACACCAAACACAAGGTTATTGTTTTGCTAATTTCATGTTTACATGATTGCGTTTTACTAATAATGATATGCGACACTTTTTTTCAGTTAATTTAGAAGATCAGATGTTTATAAATGCAGTGATAAAAAGAGATGGGCAAATTATGTCTCTAATGAATACCTGCATGCGTGTTGAAACTTGAAGTAACATTATTGGATAGAACTTATATTTATTTAGACCTTATACATATTTGAGTAGTGTGCAGCTGACAATTAATTCTTTTATTCGGTTTTGAAAATGTTTACTGAAGAGAAAAACATGTATTTATTGAAGTAAAAACTCTATTTTGAAACAGATTTCTATTTCTTAATTTTTTGAGCTAATGGGATAAGATTTAATATACTCATTTGATTGATATAATTTTAAGCAAAAAAGAAATGATAAATGTTAATTTCTCTAAATTAGTATATTTTTTGCAGTGCCTGTGAATCAGTTTCAACAAGATTTTACTTATGAAACAAATTACGAGCCTCATCCTTCTACTCCATTCAATTCTATTCAGCAACATGGAAACTTTAATGAAAGTTTGCCAGTCCAAAAAGATGGTCATCAGAAATCATTTTCTGTATCTGGAACAGCTGCTGCTGCTATGCCAACAAACTCTGCAGTAAGCTCATCTCGACTTAAAGTTGAAGATATATTAGCTATTGCTACAGAGCAGATAGGAATGGACAGTTCTCAGACATTCTGTGAAACTGCTTGTGATGACACTTTAGATAAATTAAGTAGCCTTGATCTGGGTATAGATGCCTGTGATTTAGATGTAAATTTGAGTGGAATAACTTTAGATTCATTTTCAGATCCATCAGGACTAAGTTTTTCAACACCTGTAACAGAAGGTAAAAATTCATCAGAAAAACTCCAGTATCATGATAATGTAAAAAATCAGGAAAAGGAAAGTTGTACATAACTAGGAAAATGAAAATGCTTATAAGTAAAAAAGTTATGTAGATATCATTTGTTTTGGACAGAAAAATGCATTTTAATTACATGTATTTCTATATGGCAAAAGTTGTGTCCATATGTTTGCATTTGTGTACAGAAGTATTTTATATTTTCCACTAAATTTTCATGGCTGTATATATTTTGATAAGCACTGCCAATTATTTCTTTATGTATGTATATTTTATTATGATCAAATTATTACATTGTTAAAACTATTTTAAGAAAATTTATGTAATAAAATACATGTTATACATAATGCTTTTTTATTTTTCAAAGAATGAATTCTACTAAACATATTTTGTAGATTTTTTAAAGCATTTCCAACTTGTATTTGTCTTGATTTATATGTACTTTTGTGAAAACATTGCTTGTAGATATACAAGCATGCAATTAGTAATTTTTTATACTTAATATTTGTAGAAATAATTGAGAAATAGTGATTTCTTGACTTAACAGGAACTAAATATTTTTCTGCTTGTCTGCATTAAGAATTAAGATCTGTTTAAAATAGAGTTTGTTATTATGAAACTGCAGTGCTGAGTTAATTTGGCATAATATATTGGATCTGAAGTTATCTTTTACATGCATAAAAATATTGATTTCTCAAAATTGATTGGAAAAATTGAATTGGAAGTGATACATAGTATTTCAAAATTTAAATAAAAACTAAAATTTAAATATAAGTTTAAACAACACAGAATTAAAGCAGATAAAATTGCTGACACGTGAAAGCACAATACTTTTTGGAAGGGGGGATGTGATTACCTCAGAAACAAATGCTAACTTTTGACAATCACAGGGAATCTGATCTTTCCCACTCATACACGCATATCCCAATGGGATTTCATGCTTGCAATGATAAATTATTTAGAGTCTGAGAAGGAAAGTTTCACTGCTCAGTTTGGTTTTCAGGTTATTCTCTTTCAAGGGTATCATAAATTGTCTTTAGGATTTAAATCAAGAAATGTGACTGACAATTTATTTCTTCAATGCTGAAAGACTTTATTTACGGTAATAAGACTTCATCTTAGTGTCTTTAGATAGGTATGCTTTTTTGTAAAATAAGTTCAGGGTGGTACATCTTTGAACATTGGTCCTTGCCATATCATAATATTTGCACTGCCAAAACAGTCGTATTCAGTAATAGTGGTTGGAATATTTCATGTTTTTGGTCTAAATGCATGTAGAATTGAATTTGAAATTGAACTTTCCTTCACTGGTAAAGAAAATGCAGGCCTGTAGACTTAGTTCTGATGTGCAGCAGTTCAGGTGAGCCTTGTTTTGTTCAGGTCATTAAAGCTTAAATAATTGACTTCCTGATATAAAGACCCTTCTCATTAAACTTTCTTTGTATAGTTTGATGATACAAAGGTTCCAGTGGTGGGTGCAAAATGTGAAGTCAGATGCCTGGCATTTCAATTTTAATTGTGATGGACTATTAAAGACAGAAACAGATTTTGAAAACCAGTTATTTTTCTTTTTTGACTATGTCCTGATTTCTTGTCAATAATTTCAGACTAAGTAATTTCTGTTGGATAGAGTTTATATTGGAACTTTATAGCGTAAGTTTGTAATGTCACTTACACTGAAGTGACAAAAGTCATGGGATACCTCCTAATATTTTGTCGGTCCTCCTTTTGCCCGGTGAAGTGCAGCAACTCGACGTGGCATGGACTCGACAAGTCGTTGGAAGTCCCCTGCAGGAATATTGAGCCATGCTGCCTCTATATTGCCATGCTGCCGTCCATAATTGTGGAAGTGTTGAGGGTACAGGGTTTTGGGCATGAACTGACCTCTTGATGATGTCCCATAAATATTCGATGGGATTCATGTCGGGCAATCTAGGTGGCCAGATCATTCGCTGGAATTGTCCAGAATGTTCTTCTAACCAATCGCGAACAATTGTGGCCCGATGACATGGTGCATTGTCATCCATAAAAATCTCATCGTTGTTTGAGTACGTGAAGTCCATGAATGGCTGTAAGTGATTTCCAAGTAGCTGAAGTTATCCATTTCCAGTCAATGATCGGTTCAGTTGCACCAGAGGACCGAGTCCATGCCATGTGAAAACAGCCCAGACCATTATGGAACCACCACCAGCTTGAACAGTGCCTTGTTGACAACTTGGGTCCATGGCTTCGTGGGGTCTGCGCCACACTCGAACCCTACCATCAGCTCTTACCAACTGAAATCGTGACTCATCTGACCAAGCCACGGTTTTCCATTCGTTTAGGGACCAACTGATATGCTCACGAGCCCACGAGAGTCGCTGCAGGCAATGTCGTGCTGTCAGTAAAGGCACTCGAGTCGGTCTTCTGCTGACATAGCCCAAGGAAGACAAATTTCGCCGCACTGTCCTATCGGACATGTCCCTTGTACGTCTCACATTGATTTCTGAGATTATTTGACGCAGTGTTGCTTGTCTGTGAACATTGACAACTCTACACAGATGTCGCTGGTCTTGGTCGTTAAGTGCAGGTGGTCGGCCACTGCGCTGTCCATGGTGGGATGTTATGCCTGAAATTAGATACTCTCGTCACACTCTTGACACTGTGGATCTCGGAATGTTGAATTCCCTAACGATATCCGAAATGGAATGTTCCATGCGTCTAGCTCCAACTACCATTCCACGTTCAAAGTCTGTTAATTCTCGTCGTGCGGCCATAATCACGTCAAAGCCTCTTCACATGAATAACTTGAACACAAATGAAAGCCCTGCCAAAGCACATCGTATTTACACATTTTCTACATGATACTACTGCCATCTGTATATTTGCATATTGCTATCCCATGACTTTTGTCACTTCAGTGTATATAGCTTATAGAGGTTCATCACTAAAATTCTTCGGAGTGATTATTTGGTGTCATAAAAATCTATATTGAGTCAAATACAGAATCATACCTTGAATTTTATGGGGTAACATACCTTGTGCAAAGCACTTGCCAAGCCTATAGTTGGCATTATACAATTATGTGCATTTGGAAAGTAGATTGAACAAATTGGATTTGATCAGGATAATTAGGGTTTCTGTGTATTCATTCCAAAGGCAAAATAAATGAGATCTATGAGATACACCATGAAGATCATTTTATATATGCAAATATAATAGCCAGCCCAAAATAATAAAAAAAAGTGACTCATATTTAAAAAAAATATAGGTGTTAATTAAGCTCGGAAAATTCTCAAAACTAGGATTTGTAAGATATTCGTGTCCAATTACTTGCCTATTTTAAATCTAGACATAACTTTAAAACATTCAAGAAACATTCAAGTAGTTGGGCATTTATTTTCAAATCCTTGTTTTGAAAGTTTTGAAAATTTGTTTAATTAATACCCATGTTCATTTATTCATTTTTTAAAATATGAGTTACTTATTTTTATTCTCCTCTCTGCTATTTCAGTCACAAGAAGAGATTGTTGAGCCATACGCCCTCATTTGTACTGATTAATATTGGTATTCACTGTTGAATAACTACAATTCATGCACTTAAAAAAAATAAGTTAATGTTTATTTATTATAACAACAAAATATTTATTTATTGTAGCAAAGGTATGCTCATATAGTCAATATAAAGTTTATAAGGTATTTTTCTACCTCCTTCCAGCATACCTTCGTGGTGTAACAATAGCACATTCGGCATGTTTTTGAGAGGTCTAGGTTTGTGTCCCGGCAAGGGACACATTGGTAATTTTTCAAATCTCCTGCTATTAAAAAAAAAAAAAAAAAAAAAAAAAAAACCCTTAAAGGTTTCAGATTTTAAACATGTACAAAGGGACATTTTTTAACGTTTTGCGTGTTACCTTTATTTATTAAATAACATGTTCTTCGCACTTAAACCATAAAATTCAGTTCAACAGCAATATCTCAAAATAATTTTAAAATGCGTATATCTTTAGAATTTCCGATACACAGTTCCGTGCACTTTAAGTAAAATGGTCCCCCCCTAGAGTGTTGCCATTGCTTGCTTTTAAATCGTTTGAGTTTGTTCATAAAAAATTTGTTCGTTTCACGAAATATAAAATAGCTAATAAAACAAATTCCAAATTTGGTCTTCCAGATGCGCATATGTTGGAAACATACGTTATTCAAAATTGGATGGCTTTAGGTACCGTTGTTTTATCTCATTTGGAGAAATACGTTTATGCAGATTCTTCATTATTTAATTTCTTTAAATATAATACAGTGCTGCAAGATTTGGTGGCAACAGTTTGAAAAGTGATTCAGATTTTTGATGTTTCCGATGCAAAATCGCAAAACGCAAACAATAATCCTTCAGGGCCGTTAGTAAAATAATATCGACAATCATCTTGAATTTTATGAAATTTGGTGAGTTGCAGCGATTTCTAATGGAATGAGGGAAATAGAACTACCAATGATCCGAATTTTTAGGTTTCAAAATCTATCACGTATCATACATGACTGTGAACAGTGATGTCAAAAATAAAATTGTGTTTATCATTTATGATAACACATCATCATTTATGATAAACATTATCATTTATGATAAACTAAGGGTATACGAAATACGAAAAGCTAACGTGCTTTTTACATAGGCCTTTTACAACTATGAAATATTCTCATATTAATGCTAAAAGTATTAATAGTGTAACTTATTTTCTTTTTGTTCATCCTCGAGGCTATGATTATGCTGACTTGGGAGAGTGAAATAATACTTTTATCATTTTATAAAAACCAAAAAGCTGCGAATTCCACCTAGTTTTCGTGAAAAAATTGTGACTACAGTTATTACTTTGAAATTAATATGTTCAGTGTGTTATCACTATCATCATGGGAATTATGATTAGATTATTTAAACACCGTTGGTCTGAAATCAGCATTTTTATAAATGCAAGAACTTTAGTAACGGTAAATTGTTCGTTTCACAATTAATTAAAATATGGCCAAAGTAATCTCATATGTTTATTTGCTACATAAAAAAATATCGATTCAACAGAAAGTAGATATTTTTATCAATAGCGGCCTTTAACGTGAGGGCAATATTTGTCAATATCTATGCTAAAAAGTTCTGATTACAGAGGAGATACCAATCATATAATTCAATTTTTCACTTTTTTGTTTTATTTTGTCTTTGTCATAGTTTAATATTGGTAAAAGCGCTTGATTTTTGAATATATTCTAAGATTTTTGACAAAACTCGATTGTATTTAACATTTTGTTTATCAGATTATTTTTGAGAACTGCATTTAAAATGCTTTGTCATGGGCGTAACTAAGACCTGGGACAAGGCATGCAAGCGATTTTAAAACGATAAAACTAAGAACTTAACTCGAATATGCTCCTCACTGACCGAATGAAAAGAAAGCTGAGTTCTAGTAATCCGGGTTCAAGAGTTCGAATCGTGGTAAAATGGCAGGGTGCAAGAGCATTTTCTTTTTTTAACAAAAGACCCTCTTCAAAATTTGTGTCAAGAGTTCTATTTCCCAACCCAATTTTTCCAAACCATACAAATTATGAAAATACTGCACTTTTATGCTAAGCACTTCGTCTGTCATCATTGATATAATCATAGGTGCAATAACAGTGAAAAACAAAAAACTGCTGATAAATCGGCGCTATAAAATATCCCCCCCCCGCTGGTGCTGTTAAGGAATCCAGGTAAGAAATTAATAAAAATCTTTTCTGAAATTATCAACTATTAAACGTTTTCAAACCATAAAAATCATGAGCACATCCCACTTTTTGACTAAGCTCTTAGTTTAGCATTTTTAACAGAATTACAGGGTGTAATAAAAGTAAATAAAATGCTGTTAAATTGTCGCTTGAAAATATTTACATCCTCTTCCCCCAATTGATGATATTAACGAATCCAAATAGGAAGTTATCAGAGATCATTTTCTAAAAATCATCAATGTGTTAGAGTAATGGTATTCAAACTACTCATTAAGGATCGCGAAAAGTTATATTGGGGTCGTAAGGTACATAAAAATCCTAAAATTCTGCATTGATGGTATGACTAATGGTGGACTCTCTGATTTGGATTGTGATTTTTTTAATCCAAAAGGACAGTTTGCCCAGAAAGAATTTCCAGAATTTTGCCAGAATTTCGTTTTGGCATTTTGCGTTGATTCACTATAAACGTTGATTCACTTTTCAAATTCTTGCCACCAAATATTAAAGCCCCGCATTATATTTAAAGATAGTAAATAATGAAGAATCTGCATAAATGTATACATGTTTCTAGCACTGTGATAAAACAACGGTACCTAGACCATCAAATTTTTAACAGCGCTCGTTTCCATCCAAATATGGGCATCTGAAAGTCTAAATTTGGAATTTGTTTTATTATCGATTTCATATTTTGTCAAACATTAAAGAACTTTTAATTAACAAACTCAACGATTTCGAAGCCAGGAATGGCAACACTGTACGAAAAATAAAACTCATCTCCAGCGCGCAAGAACTGTGTATCGGAAATTCTAAAGATATGCTCATTTAAAAATTATTTTGCGATACTGTTGATTGAATTTTATGATTTAAGTGCGAAAAACATAATATTTAATAAATAAAGGTAACACACAAAATGTTAAAAAAAACGCCCCTAACTGAAACCTTTCAGGTTTTTTTTTTTAAAGAAGTTTATCGCATATTTGTAAATAGTGATGGATGTTTGAATCAAAACATTTAACCTTTCACTGTTAGCAGCTCCATAGTTTTAAATAGTGAAATCTAAATTACAAAAGAATTTGAATTTATAAGCATTTAAATTGGCTACTCAGTATAACCTATATGAAAATGGAAAATTTGCTCCATCTTAAAATATCACCAGGACTTGTTTTCATATATTTCTCTTGAGTAAAGGCTAGTGGGTCAGAGAGAGCTGTGTTGCAGATAAAAATTTCTAAATAAATAAGTGTTTTCCTAAAGTGGCCTCCAATTAATATTCAAATATTAAATTTTTGTTAAAATAATATAGGGTTTAATATTTAATAATAAGTGAAACTTGAAAAGAAGGTGTTTCTAGATTAAAACTGAAATTGAAGAGACTGAAATTAAAATTAAATTTTTTTTCTTGCCCACATAAACAGAGAGAGAGTATGAAATTTAAACCGTCAGCTGTTTTTCTGATAGCCATGGGCTTTTTCCATTCATACTTTTTGTTATATTTCGTGTATTAAGGCGTATATAAGATCTTAAGCTCACATTTAATCTTTCAACGTTTTTTTCTGATTCAATCGCTTAATTTTTTTTTTCTTATTTTCATCTAAAACTTTCCATGGTGGAAACACAGGAGAAAATTCTTCATTTTTCATTATCCATTACTGTTGGTGATGAATATTGTTACGAATTTCGCATATATGTAATTAATTTTAGTGAAATTGTAGTATCTTTTGAAGCTCTGCTGGAAAAATAAGAATACAGGGGTAAGTCTATTAAGCATTGTGTAAATGGCTATCTCGATAATTTGGCTAGATATCGCGAAGCTAGTGATGGTTTTTGGCGACTAATTTTTGTCGCCAAACTTTCCGAGAATTCGCCAAAAGACGATAATCATATGTTCCAGTTCCTGGACCAAACTATAATTTGCACTGTAATTATCACTATGTGTACCTGTAACCGTATCCCAGTAGGTGTGAGTTATAAGAACCTGGAAATATAAACCAAAACCAGTAAAATAAATAAAGACGAGGAGCTCAATTAACTCTGATGTAAAGTTGTCTAGAGGAGGATACATCAGACTCAATTACAATTCCCCTTCCATTGAAAACCCTTACGTTTCTGTATTCAAAATTAGCTCATGAATAAAAAGGTTTTTTAATTAATAGTGCATCGAAAGATTTTGAAAAACTTTGGAATAATTCATCAGTTAATTTTGAATATTGAAACGTAAGGATTTTCAGTGGAAGGGGGATTATAATTGAGTCTGATGTAGCCTCCTCTTGATAACGTGTTATATCAGATTTAATTGAGTTCCTCTTCTTTATTTATTTTACTGGTTTTGGTTTGTATTTTCAAGTTTTTATAATTTTTAGGTCTTAATTTCAGATTTTTTAAATTCTTATTTTGTATGTTTATAGGATATTTTGAACTTTATTGGTATTGAATTTCACTTTTTTGGGTCTTTGTGTAAAACAGGTTTTAAATTTCTTACTTTTTGTATTTAGTGATAAATTTTCAGAGCAGATTGTGCGAAATACTTTGAATAATTACGCTTTTAAATTAAAATTTTGTGATATATATATAGTTAAAGATAGTAATAAGATACAAAAAAAGCACACTTCCAATAATTTTCCTTATAGCTATCTGATCATTTACTGCCCTAAAAATCAGTAATTGCTATAAACTGCGAGTCGCTTTATGAAATTGGTTTTAGGTTGACTAATCGAAGAATGAAAATTAGAAACAAAGAGTTCTAAATTTTATATACGTTTTCATAGTATAGAAATTAGATTAATTAGTGACTCACAGTGTGGAACATATGACTCTTTTATGTATTCTGATGGCGTATTTAAGACGTAAACATTTGCGCTTTATGTGCAAGTGTTTTCCGAAAATTCCCAGAATAATTATATTGTAGGAACATTCGTTTTTTTTAAGTATTTATCACTTTCCAAACTCTACTGACAAAACATCATAATGACTGAAATTAAGGTTTCCGAAAATTTGGAGAATAATGGTATAGAACATTCGTTTCTTTAACTATTTAACACAATGCTTTCCAAACTCTACAGTCAAAGCACCATAATGACTGAAATTAAGGGTGAAATGGGGCAATATCCTTTCCTCTTTCCATTAACTCAAGGACAATGTTGTTCACAGGAAACTTCTGGAATCACAATTAAATTACCCGCTACCTTCACGAGGAAAAGCGAAGACAAATGGTTATCTCGACTCCGGCTATTAGTTACTTGCACATGATGACTCGTGATGTCTGGATCAAGATTAAAATTGCCTGTCTAGGAGATTTTGAAACTTTATAGAAAATATCTGATATGTACACCACATGACTTCCTTGTACGGAATATTAAATTTACGCATTTTGCATTTCATTTAAACTTATTGGATTGAATTAAATCTACTTCGCCGATAGCGCATAGAATAGCCACATTGTGCGCCGATAGCGCACAATAGAATAAAGGCGCTCTTTAAAATTCACAGTACTTGTTTAGCATAGCGACACTCTGGCGCTAGCTTCAATTAACAACGCTACATTTCATTCATTTTATAACTGAGAATGCACAAAAATTTTGCATATCATCTGGAGAATTACCTAATCCTTGCCACATGTTCTATTCAAATACTGTAATATCGCGAAGCTAGTGATGGTTTTTGGCGACTAATTTTTGTCGCCAAACTTTCCGAGAATTCGCCAAAAGACGATGATCATATGTTCCAGTTCCTGGACCAAACTATAATTTGCACTGTAATTATCACTATGTGTACCTGTAACCGTATCCCAGTAGGTGTGAGTTATAAGAACCTGGAAATATAAACCAAAACCAGTAAAATAAATAAAGACGAGGAGCTCAATTAACTCTGATGTAAAGTTGTCTAGAGGAGGATACATCAGACTCAATTACAATTCCCCTTCCATTGAAAACCCTTACGTTTCTGTATTCAAAATTAGCTCATGAATAAAAAGGTTTTTTAATTAATAGTGCATCGAAAGATTTTGAAAAACTTAACGAAGTAAATCTTAAAACAATTCTTCGATAATCCTTTCGATAATCTTTCCTCGAATAAATTCCAGAATGGATTAAGCATGATTTAATTTGCAATAATAAAAGAAGGCGTTATCCTTGTTGTCGCGAAGCTTAGTTTCTCCAGATTGGCAACAAATCCACTATTCCCCTTAAATTTCAAATGTAAACAAATATGGCTGACACGGGAGAAATGATTAGGCTTAGCCGCACTTAAACAACTTTTTAATTGTCGATAGTTCTACAATTATTGCATGCAGGTTAACTAAAGGGTAACTAAAATTTTGGATTTATGGTGTCTTGACTCGTTAGGAATAACTGATCCTACTACAACCCAAAGAAAGAAAGAAATGAACCTAGAAGGGAAACTTTTACAGGAAATTCTTACAATGAAGACTTCAATAAAACCGTATCACTTCTCGGGTTAAAATGAATTTTATTAGATGACACATTGTTCTATGACTTTAAAGATAGCTCTATAAAACAGGCTGTCAGCAAAAGAAATATCTTCTCAATAGTACACAGGATTTTTCACCCGATTGGGTTTACAGCTCCGGTTACTCTGATTCCAAAATTAATGCTTCGAGAATGCTGGGGGGAACAAAAGATTTCGTGGTATAATAATTTACCTAAAAGCATTTCAGACGAATTCGAAAGTTGGAAAAATAAATTAGATAATTTGTAAAAAATATCTATACCCAGAAGAAGCTTTGCTGATTTCGAAAGAATCTCCGATTTATCTTTACACGTGTTTTGTGACGCGAGTAAGTCTGCTTATGCCACATGCATAGTTATGCGAAGCTATAACGAAAATTTATTTACATGTCAACTTATCTCAGCTCGACTCAGTGGTACCTATCAAGCCCATCACCACACCACGATTAGAGCTCTTACCTTGTACGTTTGACGCTAGAATGGTACATAGTGTTAAGGAACACTTGGGACTAGTAACCTTACCTATTTATTATTGGAATGATTCTATGGATGCATTATTTTGAATCAAAAAGGAGGAAAACTGGGTCATTTTCGTCTACAATAGAGTGAAAGAAATCCGTACTTTAAGTGATCCAAATGATTAGAATTATGTTCCTGGAACGCAAAATCCAGCGGATCCCCTTTCCCAAGGAAGCAGTCTGGAATTCTTGGTCAAATCGATATCGATATGGTGGGAAGGTTCCCACTGGTTGAGAAATGCTCCAGAACAATGGTCTAGCTCTGAAATAGCACCAAACTTTGTCATTATAAATGCTGAACGAAAGAAGACAATAATTTTTAATGTTAATTCAAATGTTACGTTGAAAGCTAATTTTAACAAGCTTTCTTCGTACTATACCATTTTAAAGGTAATATCTTGGATCTTCCGTTTTGTAAAAAATGTCAGACTAAATCCTAATGAAAGAATTTTTGGAAAAAATTAGGGCGGATTAAATGAAAGAAGCCGAATTAACTCTTCTGAGATTAGTGCAGAGTGAATCATTTTCTGGATTAGAGGACAAAAGATTACGTGTACTTCAAGCAATGATTGATCTTAACGGAATTCTTCGAGTTAAAACCAGAATTCTGAGAAGAGATGATGCAGAAAATGTTCGATTTCCTATTATTCTTCCTTCTGATCATCCTATTGTAGTAAAATTAATGAGAACTAAACACGAAATGACCAATCATGCAAGAGTGCAGTTTTTGATATACGCTTTACGAGAACAGTATTGGATCTTAAAAACGCAAAAGACAGTCATATGAAGCTGTGTTGTCTGTCAGGAGGTTCCATTCCAGTACTTCTTCGAAAACACCCATTGTGCAGCTCACTGAAGACCGAATAAGAGAAGCAGCAGTCTTTGAGAATGTAGGCCTTGACTTGACTGGACCATTGATACTGAAGGGAAATCAAAAATAATGCACAGTAATTTTTACTTGTGGCTGTCTTTCGAGCAATACATTTGGAGTTGATTTCTCCCTATCGACTGAAAGTTTCCTTCAAGCGCTCAGACATTTCATTGCAAGACGTGTAAGACTCCATACCATCTATTTAGACAACGAAACGAATTTAACAGGAAGTGACAGATTATTCAAAAACTTAAATTGGGATAAAAATCTTAGAACATGCTAGTATCCACATGATCACATGGAAATTTCTTCCGTCATCAGCTCCCTACTAGGGAGGATGGTGAGAGCGATTAGTAGACGTCCTGAGAAGAATCCTTCTCAAAGTTTAAGGACGATCATCTAATAAACTCTCCATGCGTTCCTTGTATGGTGTCCGGGGTGATGCACTAAACAGTTGCGAGATCCGGACAATACCCGATTAGTCCATGTAAGCCACCCAGGTGTCCGGACCCGCTTTCACCTGTCACCTTCGTCAATCATGAAGAAATGATTACAGTTGTGTTCGACTGTGAAGCAATAATGAATAGTCGTCCATTGACATTATAGAGTCATTAGGTTATTCTGATGCTGGAGACTTGAAAATGTGCAATCCTCTTGACGGGATTCGAAATTGGACTTCTCGTATACGAGCCGAGTGTGTTAACCTCTATACGAAGAAGGTATGCTGAAAGGAGGGAGAAAATATACACTCCACCTTTTAAAGACCGACTGGGGATTAGGGGACCCAATCGCCAAATCCTAGTAGTGAAGCATCATCATCCACCACCTTTTAATTCGGGCGCCATTATAGATTTATTAGGTTATTTCGAAGCAGAAGACATGAAAAATGAGCCATGTCCTCACGGAGACTCGAATCTGAACCTCACGAATACGCGCCGAGTGTGCTAACCGTTACACCACGAAGGCCTGCTGAAAGGAGGGAGAAAATACCTTATAACATATGTTTCGGAAGATGTTGAAGATTTATCTCCGATCACGCCTTCCATCTTTCTCCATGAGATTCGACACATTGGAGTTCCTGATTTGGATAATGTAGATGCAAATTCTTTAAATAAAAGGCTTATTTTCTGACATCTACGTAAAAGATTTCGAATCGAATATCTCGGTCAATTAAGGCGAAATTATGAACGCATAAATGCCTCACAACCTTTGGAAATAGGAGATTTAGTTTTAGTGTCCGATGATAATAAAAAGCGAACAGCTTGTTTACTTACGAAAGTAACTGAGATCGGAATGGACATGTGCGATTAGTTAAGGTCAAGACTAAGCTTGGAGAAATTTTGAGACCAACCAAGCGTTTGTATCCTTTGGAGATAACATCTTTAGTTGAACAGTCTGAATTTAGAAACATAGCAAGCAGCTCTTCCTTTAAAATCGAGACTTACTCCGATCCTGATGTTCGTAATGAGTCGCCTCAAGATCTTGAGAGCGAAAAGATTCCATTGATAAGTACTAGAAGCGGTCGAAAGGTAAAGCCTCGTAGAGACATTAGGATTTTGTTTGAAGCAGGAGATGAAAAATGAGCAATGCCTTAGTCGGGACTCGAACCACGGACTTCTCGAATACGCGTCGAGCGTGCTGACAACTACACCATGAAGACATGCGAAGAAGGCGGGAGAAATACCTTATAGCCTCTCTAAAGGTTGGAGTTTTAAATTTGACTTCTCAGTAAATTTAAAGGTGAGAGTATGTTGAAACTCTTGCCGTTAAAACTCTTCCCAAACGATTAACACCACATGATTTGCGCATGCATGTAGCCTGAAGGAAAACAGAACTATAATAGAAATAGTAATGGACACGTGAATAAAACATGCAACATAATTTCTCTTTTGTATTGTGTATATCTTCTGTTAGTATATTAAAAATGAAGTGCTTTTTGTGATGAGTAGATTGTCTTTAGTTAATAAAAATATTCCCGCCTTATTTGGATGCATGTATATCAAGAAGGAAGATCTTCTGAAAAAGATGTACGGTTTCCTTTATTTTGCATAACAAATTTATTTTAAGTTTGATACCTTTCCTGAACCTCTCAACTTCCACTAGTATTTTGTCGCCAGGATGTAAATTTAAAGCCAAGTGAAAATTTAAACGGAGGAGTCTCTGAGTTGATTCAGAGCGTGTTTTCTCTAGCCAGCGCGCGTTTCGTCGCTATCTCGCTGTTAGGCTAGTAAGCCTCTTGGCCATTTCGGATGATAGCCGCGCCTCTTAGGTTTTTGTGAGTCAACTTTTTCGGAGTAATTTAACACGCTATTCTAGCAATGTTTTATTTTAGATTTCGACTTGAATTATATTCTACGTTTTTAAGTTTCCCCGCAAGTTGATAGTTCTTTTGTAATGCATGAAGATCGTGCCCTTCTGTTAAACTTTGAAGTAATAAATTGTTACTTTTCGCTCTTCTTCTGTGTTAGTAATTCATTTACGCCTGTGCGAGAATTCGCCAAGTTCACTGTAGGATCTATTTTTAGTTTATGTGGAATAACAGAGACGGACCTTACAAGGTAATCATTTTACCTTTATTCTTAGAATGTTTAATCTTAATATTCTTAGCACCATGCGTGATAAGCTTCTAAACCTATTAAAATATTGTGTGATTCCATTTTGAAAGAATCAGCTTGTTAAAACTTGTAACTTTTAATTTTTTTAGAAAAATCTACAACTTTTTTTTAAATCTAAATAGCTTAATCTTGAATGTTTAACTTTTCTGTAATTTTAGTAGCGCATGTCTGCGTATATTAAAAAGCACGTTGGAAATATTAGTACAGCTGATATTATTCCATTACAATGACTGGTACGAAAAGCTCCCAAATGCGTATTAAAGCATTTTTTGCTATAATGGCCACACGCTATAATGTTCTTTTTCTTTTAGATGTAAAAGGTCGTTATAACGAGAGTCATTGGCATAATAAAACAATTATAAAAATACAGTTTCCTCAATAATTAGTATATTTTGATTATATGATTATTCGATATGATAATTTTTTTATATGCATTGGCAACCTAAATTAAAGTAAAAACAAATATTACGAAAACATGCAAAACATCTGCTAATAAAATCATTAAGATATGCAAAATTTTGAATTCGAAATTTGGCATTTCTATTTGATGGAATTAGTGGAATTTAACAGTTCACGGAACAGCTAATAAAAAAATAAATAAATAAATCTGAAAGGTTTCAGATTTTAATTACGACCAAAGGGGCGTTTATTTAACATTTTGTGTGTTACCTTTATTTATTAAATACCATGTTCTTCGCACTTAAACCATAAAATTGATTTCAAGAGCAATATCGCAAAATAATTTTAAATTGAGCATATCTTTAGAAATTTCGGTACACACTCTCACGCGCTGGAGATAAAAATGCTTTTCTGTACAACGTTGGTATTGCTGCTTTGAAATCTTTGAGTTTGTTAATAAAAAATTCGTTAAAGTTTTAGAGAATATTGTTACGAATTTCACATTTATTTGGCTATTTATTTATAATTGTAATTAAAATTCCTTTTTATTTTCCCGCGCAACGCAGACGAGTTTTGAAGCT
>KK119152.1:146327-169872 GCA_000611955.2 Stegodyphus mimosarum
AAAAAAAAACAAAAAAAACATGCATACATTTATGCAGATTTTTCATTTTTTAAAATTTAATGCAGAGCGATAACATTTAGTGGCAACAATTTGAAAAGTGATTCAACGTTTTAATGATTCAATGCAAAACGCCCAAACGAAAGTAATAGTCCTTCGGGACTAAATCCCTTTGGACTAAAAACATAAATCGGTGCTCTGTCACAAATGATTTTTGGACAGCTGGTAAAATATATTGTCGATAATCTTCTGAAAGAGATTATATAAAAAGCAAACAAAGTAAAATTTTTTTTACATATCGCACTTTGACAGAGCAAACGGACATTTTCATTATCTCCACTTCATCGTAATATAAAACTAGTTATTTATAAGAAAAAGCTTGTTACTTAAAAGAGATGCTTGAAACAATTTGCGAGATGTCATTGGTGTTCGCTTCACTGAGTATTTGCTCTGGAATTGGATTATTAGTACCAGTATATTGGTGGCATTCTAAGCTTGCTAGTATAAAATTGTACAATCGTTTGCCGACTTTTAAATTCATTCCATTGTGGTCCTAGTGGTTCTTGTTCGCCAGAGCGTACATTTATGGGCCGTTGCCACCACTTGCGTGTACGTAGTTTTTATATGTATCGACTGCTATTTTGTTTATCGATCTTTCCTTTCAGTACCTTTTATGCGGGGGGGGGGGAAATGAAAGTTTTTAGATTTTAACGGCCTCCCAAAAAGATTTGTCACGGTTTTTTTACGCTCTCGCTGAGCTTGCTGTCTAACAGCCTACTATTACATTCACTCTAACCCTTTTTTTGTCTTTTTAGCTTTATTTTTAAGCATCATTTTCTTCGCACTTACGCCATAAACACAAAAATTACACAAAAATTTTAAAAACGGCATAGCAGTATACGTTTAAAGAATTCGCAAATGCAGCGTTAAGTGTTGGCATACATTTTTCTGTTTTTTCAATCATTTCTCCGTGCGTCATATCAATGTTTAGTTTTCTTACTAAAATGAATTTACAAAACTTTTTTTGTTTTTGATTATCAACCTTTTGGTTATTTACTTTGTTTATGAAATATCACGTTCTTGGCGCTCACGTCGTATAACACTCGATTCAATACCAAAATCATGAAATATTTAAAAACAGCATATCTTTAGAATTTCCAATAGACAGTCTCGCGCGCTGGAGATAATTTTTTTTTCGTACAGTGTTGCCCCTGCTTGCTTTGAAATTGTTGAGTTTTTAATCAAAAATTCGTTAAAGTTTTACAAAATATAAAATAGATAATAAAACAAATTCGAAACTCAAAATTTCGGCTTCCAGGTGCCCATGTTCGGATGGATGACTACGTTATTTAAAATTTGATGGTTCTAGGTATTGTTGTTTTATCACAATGCGAGAAACATGCATGCATCCATGCAGCTTCTTCATTGTTTATTTCTTTAAATATAATCAAGGAATATTTTAAAAGTCAAAGAACAAAAACCAGCGTTATATTCTCAAATTTAACGTTGATTTTTGTTGTGTGACTTCTAAACTATTCGTTGTTCGGCGTGTTATTTTAACCTACATTATAATCAAGGAGGTTAGAATAAATGGAGTTAGCCTTTCACCATATACCCCATGCAATGAAAATAAAGCCATGAAACATTCCGCTATGACGTCACAACTTATCATGACCTATGCTATAGGCGAGCATCTGGTTGGTTTTGTGTACATTCTAATCAATGTTGTCTACATGTTAGCTTTGTAAGGTTTCTCCTTCAATCTCTTGACTCTTTTCGTGAGCATAAACTGTGAAACCTTATGTGGAGGACAGTGAGCAGATCTAGGCTATGTCCTTAGTGTTGAAAAACTACAAAGTCAGGAATGAGGGTTTAAAAGTGACCCTTTAATTCAAATATTTACAACTCTTCAAATCGAGAGTAAGCCACTACTTGGGCTGAACTAAAATAATATTAAACTAAAGTGTGTTAACAAATTCAATACCTAACTTAATTCTAAATAGGACGGCGAGGGAAGCTTAACTCTTAGTGAAATGCAATTATGCGAATTTCACTAGCAAACACTGGTAATTGCCAATTGCCTATGAAGGCGAACTTTCAGTAGACAGAGGAAATCTTTGCGCGCACAGCCTTACGGCGATAAATCCAAGGCTCTGTCTTTCCCCTCGTTAACTCCTGCCTTTTAACTGCTAACAGATATATGCGATTTGCATAAATATCTCACTCGCGCTAAATTCGGGCAGCAACTGAAACTTTGAGAATTCGATAGGAAAGTTCAAACTAAAAATAATTTGGTTAATTAAAATAATGAATGCTACAAAGTTGCTCCCAGAATTTAGTAGTCTGAAACTAAGTAGCCTAAAATCGGCTTTTAGTGAAGATGCTAAATTCTAAATCTAAATTTTCCTTCCTATTCGCCATCCTTTACAATTGTAAGTTTTAAATTTAGTTTAACTCTCTGTTTGTGTCTTAGATATTTTAACATAGAATATCTTTTTCCGTCTTCACATCAAAAAGATCCATCAGGAATTTGGCTGGATTCTATCTGGTTCCTTCCAATCTGGAAGGAAATAAATTTTAATTTCATGTTATAAGTACATTTCACCTGAAAAGTACAACATTCCCTTCCTCTGATGCTTTCCGTAATGACTTTTTATTCGCGCTTTAGGTATTCGCGTTTTTTATTTTCTATTAGCGCTTTTCGCCAAACGCATTCATTTTACACTCATTCATTTTTAAAACTTCCCCCTTGTTCTCTGGCCAAATGTAGTGTTTGTGAAAAACACGCAGTTTTACTTTGTCAAGTGTTCACAACTACCACCTGACTTCAATTCTATTGGGGTTAATTCTTCGACTTTCAAGACCTCAGACTTCCCCTAAAACAAATCTGAAATGCCCTGAGGTTCTAACATGAAATGAACTTTAAACTTTTGTGTGAAACCAGAGAACACTACGTACAACATTCAAACATTTCAATTGCATTTCATACATATAATTCATTCTTTCAATCTTCAATTCAAATTTTCTTTAAATGCTCATTGCGTTAAATAACACTTATATATTCACTTTCTAATTTAGCGCGCTTTACGCTTTTACATTACATTTTAATTTTAACTTGCGTATCCTTTACGCTTTTCCAAAATATTCGATATAAACAAAACCAGTGCTTAAGGCTTACAACAAATCATGCATTACATAGAAAACAGTTTTACATTAAATGCATTCATTATTTATACATAGAAAAATATAATACAACAGTTTTGCTATACAACTTACGTACTAGTTGCTTTTAATTAACACAATTCAATTTCCTATTTACAGAGAGTCTTTTGACTAAAATCGATGAATCCCATGTTCTGGATTACAAAGAACATTTCACGAAGTCTCACAGTTTTTCAACTGAACTCTCGAATTTCTTCCGCTGCATAATTAAGTTGTTCCTTCAAGCGTGTCCTTTACGCTTTCGGCAACCGGCTTTTGACTCGGGTAACTTCCCTTTTAAATCTGCAACTTGCACTTAAATCAGAAACATAACTGTGTGAATTTTAAAAGAAAATAAAGAATCTACTTATCTTTCTGCCAGTCTTTTAGGCGTTTTTTTGTCCATTCCTGAAAGGTTGGATATACTGTGGCTTGGGCTATTCTTTGCTTGTTACTCCTAGATTGAAACTCTGGGGCCGCCTTTCGTTTGGTCGATCTTCTTTCCTCCAGAAACACCTTGTTGGGACGAATGGTGGGTGGCGCTTTCCGTTTGTGCTGAAGTCTTTGCTCCCTCTCCAGACTGGCTCGTTCCTTCTCCTGCACTCGTAGGCTCCTTCGTTGTGGGTTGGCACCTTCGGCGGCTCGCTTCTCGCCGTTCTGTTCCCTCCGTAGTGGTGGAGCTTTCATAGTGTTTTCATTTGGACGTTCCTTCCTTAGACGCTTTGGTCGCTGAGACTGTTGCTTAGCGTTTGTCCTTTTTTCTTTTTGGGGTGGTCTTTTCTTTGGCTGCGGCTTCCTCTCTTCTGGTAACCTCCTTTTCAAACTGGGTTCTCTTGTTTTTGAGGGACCTGGTTGGGGCTCTTGAATCTTAGAAAAATTCTGTGAGGCTGGACCCTGCAACATGTCTTTCAAAATATTATTATTAGCTCTTCGATAATAATGTTTAATTTGATCGAAATTTGCCACAGTCTCTTCGCCCTTCTCATTCTTTAAATATGCACGGCATTCAACTATTCTTGTAATTTCAAAAGGACCATGCCATCTTGGGCAAAATTTTGCGACCTTATCTTTTGCTGCGCATGAAAGTGCGTGGGCTTGTTTCAACACCTCCTCCCCCACTTTATATTCTACGGTTCTTCTTTTTGAATCGTAGTAAATCTTTTGTTTCTTTTGCGCTTCCCGGGAGCACTTTTCTGCCTCCTTCAACATTTTTTCTATTTCACCCATTTGAAATTCCGGCGCTCTATCTTTCACATAAAATAATTTATCTAAGGGGGTCATTATCTTCCTGCCCAAAAACAATTCGGCGGGGGATTTCTTCGTTGTCTCGTGCTTAGCCGTTCTGAGGGCGAATGCAAATTCTTCGACGCAGTCATCCCAGTTAGAATGGTGCTTTTGCACATAATTTCTAATCAATTTTACAATATTCTTATTTACCCGTTCCGCTATATTTGATTGTGGGCGGTAGGGTACCATTTTCATATGCTTAATGCCCAACTTGTCACACATCATTTTAAATGTACTGCTTACAAACTGGGGACCATTATCGCTAATCACCCTCGCTGGACATCCATATCTTAAAATATATTTGTTCAAAAACGAATCTGCAACGACTTTTGCTGAAGCCCGCTTAAGTGGTATCAACTCAACCCATTTACTGAAATGATCCACAATGACTAATAAAAATCGTGCCTTATTTACATGACTCCTGGGGTAGGGGCCTAAGAGGTCAATACCAATTATTTCATTGGGGAACCTAGACTCAATACTAGTTAATAACCCGGCCGGGCGGAAATTTACGTCATTATTTATCTGACACGTGTGACAAGTCTGGCAGTAATTTTTAACTATCTTTTGTAATTGCGGAAAATATACCGCCTCGCGTACGCGTTGTATTGTTTTTCTAATTCCAAAATGGCCCGAGACAGGCGAATCGTGGAGCTCTTGCAAGATACTTAAAATTAATTTGGCCGGGATGACTGGTCTGTATTCACTATTTTGATTCGTAACTTTAGTATAAAATAAGAGACCATCAATGATTTCATAGTTCTGTGCTCTGCTTCGTATTGCATTAATGTCTATATGCTGGAAGTTATCTGGGTCTTTTAAATAATTATAAATATTTCCGAATTCGGGATCCCTAGCAATTTCTTCTATTACAGTCTCTCGAGAGTCAATGACCTTTGCCTGAAGCATCGCTATTTTTACTTTCTCGCCGTTCTCGTCTAACTTTATTCTAGATAATGCGTCGGCCACTACATTGTCTTTTCCCGGTGTGTGTTTGATAATGAGATTAAATTCTTGCAACTTTAGGGTCCACCGAATTAAGCGTGGCGAAAGATTCTTTCCTGAAAATAATCTGGTAACTGCCGCATGATCTGAATATACTGTTACGGGAGAACTCCCAAAATATACACAAAATTTTTGAACAGCTGCGAGCACTGCTAAAGTTTCACGCTCCGTTGCCGAATAATTTCTTTGCGTATCATTCAATGTACGACTAAAAAAGGCAATCGCTTTTCTATTTTGTGTTAACACGGCTCCGATTGCGTAATCTGATGCGTCTGCATAAATTTCTAGACCCTTGTCTTTCTCTGGGAACTTTAGAACCGGTGCATTAATTAAAGATTCTTTTAACTTCTCAAACGCGGCGTTTGCTTCTGAAGACCACGCAAAACGAACTCTTTTCCTTCTCAACTTTAACAATGGTTCAGCAATTTCTGCGAAATTTTTAATAAAAATTCTATAATATGAGCACATACCCAAGAAAGTCGCTAACTTTTTGGCTGTATTCGGAATTGGGTAATTTTTCACTGCTATAACTTTAGATTTATCTGTTTCGATCCCCCTTTGAGAAATTTTGTACCCTAAATATTTGAGTTCTTTTGCCGCGAATTTACATTTCTTAATGTTCACTTTAAGTCCTGCATCTTTCAAAAGAGTAAAGACTTCTCGAAGGTCTTTAATATGTTCTTCCAGCGACTCTGAAGTAACAATTATATCGTCAAGATAAATAAATGTACTTTTTCCTATTACCGGCCTTAAAATTTTGTCCATGCACCTCTGAAACGTGGCCGGGGCTCCCGACAATCCAAAAGGCATACGCAAAAAGCCATATGTACCGTATTTTGTTATGAATGCTGTTTTGTGAACATCTTCCGGCTTTATGCTTATCTGAAAATATCCGGATGTCAAATCTAGCGTGGTTATGTATTTTGTTGATTTAATACTTCTTAGAATTTCATCAATTACCGGAAGTGGGTAAGTTGGAAATTTTGTTATACTATTAAGCTTTCTGTAGTCAATAGCGAACCTGTACCTTAATGGATCAGTTAACGGCAAATCATTATTTTTCTTACATAAAACCACCGGACTCGCATATGCACTAGAAATAGGAGTTATTATTTTGTTTCTTAACATTTCATCAATATGGTATTTTATTATTTCCTCCTTAACTTTGTCGTACTTGTAAGGACGCTGACGTATAGGTTCATCCGTAGTTAATTTAATTTCGTGTGCTACGATCTGGGTGAATCCTGGAATATCATCAAATAAATCAGCGAAATTACTTACCAATTCCCGAAACTTGTCCTGTTCTTCGGGCGTTAGATGGCTTAAATCCACTTCAGGGGGAGGTGTTGATTTCTTTTTAACTGGGTCCATGGTTACTTGCAAGGTGGAGTTTTCAAAATCGATTTTCGCATCCACAGCTGCAAAGAAATCTGTTCCTAAAATAACCGATGCTTGGAGGTTCTTCACTACAAGAAACATAATTTTTTTTTGTTCTTCGCCGATTTTGATGTACAGCTCGATTTTTCCCATGCATTGACACGTTTTTCCTTGGGCTGCTACCACCTTCATTCCTTCCACGCTATGCAGACGATATCTACGAAAGTGCTTCTTAAAAAATTCTTCTGCCAAACAGCTTCCTTGAGCGCCGGTATCCAACAGAGCTGTAGCGGGTACGTTGTTAATTAGTAACTGCAGTCTCGGTAATTCAATGTTTCTCACCATGACCGTATTTAGCTGTACTTCAGAGGGATTTTTCTTCTCCTCGGAACATTGCACCCCCTTCCCCGCAATATTCCTTAGTAGTTTAAATGCTTTGCGGGTGTTTTCTTCTGTTGCTGGCTTCTGCCTGGGGAGAATGATTTTCTTCCGTAGTTGGAATTATTTTGTTGGCGCTGTACTTGGCGCGGTTGACCGCTCGCATTTTGACTGGTACCAGTAGTTCTCGGCCATCGTCTGTTTCTTCCTTCGGCATTCTGGTTCCCCTGCAGCCGCTGTTCATACGATTGTCTCCGTTGATTTTCGGCCGCTCGCCGGCTCTCGAATTGTACGGCGAGTTCAAACAGCTTGTCCAGCGTCACGGGATTTCTTAGCTCCATGAAATCTTGTATAGATGGTAACAATCTGGGCAGGATTATCTGGATAATCTCCGGGTCCGGCCTCGTGCCATACAATAATTTAAAGACTTGTATTTTTCTCAAAATAAATTCCGATAGTTCATCCACCCGCTGTTGATACTTGCTAAACAATTCAGCTTCGAGTTTCGCACGGTCTTTAACCACAGGAAACGCTCTCAAAATTGCTAGTTTAAAATTCTCGTACGTGTAAGTCGGCGTTCCTGGTTCTCCCAGCAGACATTTTCCGATGCACTTATACCAGGTCGCTGCTTGGCCCCTCAATGCTCCTGTCGCTAATATGACCTTCTGATGTTCCGGAACTGGATACAGCAAAAAATGCGCTTCTAACTTTTCCAGGAATGTGTTCACAGGTCCTCTGGCATCAAAAACTACTGCCGGCTTCATGGCTGCTCTGATGGTTTCCACTATGAATCCAAATCCATCAGGCATTGCAGCTGTATTCTGGGATGTAGTAGGCATATTCCAACTTCCTTCCATCCTTTTAGTTGTTCGGGCGCCAGTGTAAGGTTTCTCCTTCAATCTCTTGACTCTTTTCGTGAGCATAAACTGTGAAACCTTATGTGGAGGACAGTGAGCAGATCTAGGCTATGTCCTTTAGTGTTGAAAAACTACAAAGTCAGAAGGAGGGTTTAAAAGTGACCCTTTAATTCAAATATTTACAACTCTTCAAATTGAGAGTAAGCCACTACTTGGGCTGAACTAAAATAATATTAAAATAAAGTGTGTTAACAAATTCAATTCCCTAACTTAATTCTACGTAGGACGGCGAGGGAAGCTTACTCTTAGTGAAATGCAACAATGCGAATTTCACTAGCAAACACTAGTAATTGCAAATGCCTATAAAGGCGAACTTTCAGTAGACAGAGGAAATCTTGGCGCGCACAGCCTTACGGCGATAAATCCAAGGCACTGTTTTTCCCCTCGTTAACTCCTGCCTTTTAACTGCTAACAGATATATGCGATTTGCATAAATATCTCACTCGCGCTAAATTCGGGCAGCAACTGAAACTTTGAGAATTCGATAGGAAAGTTCAAACTAAAAATAATTTGGTTAATTAAAATAATGAATGCTACAGCTTTAGCTTTCAATATTGAATATTTATAAGTCTCCCATTTTAATTTTAATACTCAACATAATAGGATCTGTCTCGCTTAGGCCACATAAACTAATTTAGATCCTACTAATGAACCTGGCGACTTCTCGCACAGGAGTGAAAGAATGCCAGCACAGAAGAAGGGTGAAAATCACCCTTTATTAATTTCAACTATGAACAGAAAGGCATGTACTTCGTGCTTTACAATAACACCGACAACTTGCTGTGGAAAACTAAGAAATGTAACACAATAAATCCAAATCTAAAAAGAGTAGTGCTGGTCTAGCACTTTAAGTCACGCCTAATCTAGGTTGACTCGACAAACCTAACAGGCATGATAATTATTTAAAATGGCCAGGAGGCGTATCAGCTTAACAGCAAGATCAGAAACGAAACCTGCGCTGGCTAGCGAAAACACACTTTGAATAAACTCCAAGATTCACCTGTTTAAATACTCACTTCATTTAACTTTAAATTTACATGCTGGCGAGAAAATACGAGAGGAAGTTGAAGAGATCAGGACAGATAACAAACATTTGAGTAATAGGTTAAATAATTAAGACGAACTCTACAACATAAGTGATTTTTACATAGGAATTTCAACCGTTTCAAATTCAATAAAACCTAGACAGCATCTATGGGCCATGGCAAAACCTAAAACACTAATGAAAGGTTTAGCGGTATTTTAATAAAAATATGCCTACAGACACATTTCTGAGTCTCCGGACGTTGCTATTTCTTTCAAAGTCGGTGTAATTTTATTTAACAATATGTTTTTAGCCTTATACGTACGCTGTATGGCGGTCATGATACGTCGGGACGTTACTTTGATGACATTTCAATTTTATGATGTCATGCTTAACTCCATCTATTCTAACTTCCATGAATATAATACAGGGCGACAATATTCGGTTGAAGCAGTCTGGAAAATGAGACGCTGTTTATAGTGATTTAACGCAAAATGTCGTTTCGAGACTAATATCCCATTCGGGCCTAACGTACCTTTTAGGCTTAAAAAAAAAAATCAGATACAAACAAAAATAAAATCTCGAGTCTTGCCAAGAAGTTATTTACCTAATAAAAGAGGTGTTTAAAAAAAGTATAAAATACTTTTACGTGCATTTAAGGATATTTTACTGTGAATCTTACGTTCTCCTTGATGATTTTAAACTTTTTACTGAGGGAGATCGCATGTATTTTTAACGTTCATAAATACGTTAGGAAAGTTAGAACAGCTCTTTTATGCATTGCCTTGAATGAAATGAATATGAGACCAACTTAATAAAATTTGTTTTTGGATTCGATTTGAGTTTTACTAACAGTTAGCTAGTTTTTACCTTCAGCGGACAATTAGGTGAATGTTGAAATTGCATGAATGCGCCTTAAAATCTGAGCATTGTTCGGAGAAAGAACATGCAGACGCGTTATCAAGAATCAACTTTACAAGGACAATCTTGTTAAACTAACGAGAAATACAGAAACACAGGAAAAAACTTCTAATAGTTATACCATTCAGAGAAAATTGGGAAAGTAAATGCAGCGGCAATTGAGGAATTGAGCAATTATGAAGTTGTCATGACAAAAATAAGGAAAACTAATCATGATTTAAGGCTGCTTATTTCAGCGTACTTGGGGCAGGGGAGGAACAATACAGAGAATCCAGGAAACTTTTCCTATCATAAGTTAAAACAAATTACACATGAGTATGTCTGGAGATATGAGATATGTCAGAAATGCAAATACCCAAACGTTTCACCGGCCGACTATTTAATAGTATAAGGTCAGGTTTCCAAGTAAAATTCCCAAAATGGATTTATTATGCTTTTACCTTAGAAGTCAAGTTAATAAATTATATTTTCTGTTAGCACCAGAATTAATACTATTGCGTGGTATGAATTAATACCATTACCCCATCTGTAGAATCAGTAGCAGACGCCGTTTTGAGCTACATGATAAAATTTGGGACCTCACTCAAAATTATTTCTGGAACATTAGATCGCAATTTGTTAAAAATATATTTGAGAAGCTGTGCGTAAACCTGGACATATAACATTTGAAAATGTCCCCCGCATAGGCTAATCGAATATTGCTAACAGTTGGAAATAGAAGTATAGTGTAGAAGTATAGTATAGAAGTATAGTTGCTGTTTCGAAAAGCACAACACCTGGGATAATCATATTGAGGAGTTAACGTAAGCTTTGTTGTCAGTAAGACATGTGATTATGGATGAAACGCCAGTGGAATTATTTTTAGGTCGGAAAATTATTGACACCTCTATTATTTTTTGTTCCGCAAAAGGAAGCGGAATTTAAATAAAAATTGTCTAAACGTTAATTGAGGGAGCTCTAAAAACTTCGAGGCAGGCTCAGAAAAAGTGGAAACTTTATTATGATAAAGGGCGTAGGTAAGCCGATCTCAAAGTCGGGAATAAGGGGTTAAAAGTGAGACATACATTCGGCTGTGGATAAGGAGGAAATAAATGAATTTTATCCTGAGGGATCGTATACATTAGTGAACGTAAAGAGAAATGTAGTGATACCTCAGAACAAAGTGGAGCAGATGATTTCCACTCAAGTGCACCAGATGAAACGGTTTTACATTTGAGGTGATATGTCCGTTTTGAAAGAAATTGTTTAGGTAGAATTAACGTCTGGAAGTCCTTTTCCAAAGGGTTGCGACCTCTGACTCAATTCGGATTTTGCTAATAAATCTGATGAAGCAGAGGTGAGCAACAATGGGTCATCAATAGTCCCTAATTGCAAAAAGATGAGAGAAGATAGTTGTGAAGGATTAGGTTCAAAGTTAGCGTGCACAGCGAGCAACTCGCAGCAGAAGAGCTGCGGTGGAAAGATATTATCCTCCAGCGAAAGCATCGTCGATGACGAGCAATAAAAAGAAAGACTAGAAACTGAATTGCATAGAATAGGTAAGGAGGTACAGAAGGTCAAGGGAAGGCGATACTAGCGCATACGGAAACGAAGACAGGTGAAATAGAGCGACTGAAGAGAAAAAAGACGTACTGAGCAGGTTAGGACAAGCAACTCGACGGCTATCTGCCTATGGGCAAGAATGCCTTTGAGAAGGACTTTACATTATGCATGGGGAAATGCAAGAAAATCAATAATGCAGTCAGCTATTTCACCGGGATTCGAACCCAGATTGAACAATGCTCAGGGATTTTAAGCCTCGGCCGCTGGCGTCCTGTACGCGTAATGGCAAACCGCACATTGAGTTGATCAATGTTAACGAATTTCGCCTATTGCGCGTGCTCAATAGCGTACCATTGGCGTGGGAGAAAATACTGGTGAATAAAATAAACAACCCTACACAAGCCTGTTCGTCATGTAGGCCTTAGCTACTCTTTACGATTGCAATACTATGGATATTTTTTTGTGCTTATTACATTTGCTTCTGTTTCATGTCATTTTAGTTTATCTTGGTCATAAACATTACATTTAGTATCAGTTATTTGTAATAATTTCTTTGGCTTTAATTCAGTAATTTAAACTAGATATATTCCTTAAGTTTTTAAAGTATTTATGAATGGAACGCATGGTAAATAATCGATTACTTTTATTCCTCAGAAGTACAATCAATAAAGATTCAGCTCAAGTACAATCAATAAACAACATCATGTAATGTTTCCTGTTTTGTAATCCTTCCTAAACGAAAATTTGGGGAGATTACAATCGATATTTACACTCTAAGTAATGAAGCAACGTACAACCTGACAAGTTTTAAAACCCCGAACTGTTTACTTCTAGATAACAGACTATCAACCATATACCACACATTTATCTTCATTTAAAATTACGCCAAAGTCGTAATCGCGCCAGATTCTTTTCTGGGCATGCGTAGTGTGCGTAATTCGTTTAACATTGTTCAACTGAATGTGCGGTCTGCCATTACGCGTCCTTGTGCTGGACAGACACGAATCACAAGATAAATACGGAAGTACAGCAGTCGGTGGCACAGCAGCAACGATCGCGTGTGAACTTCCTCAGGAGTGCCCAAGTACCGAGAGAGTTTTAGGATTGGTGCCAGAGAAAGATGAATGACGAAAACTACCAGGAACGACAGTGACCACACTAAAAGCTAAGTCAAATTTTTGGCGCTTAATATTAAGTGAGAAATGGAATTTCAAAATTAAGGCGATGTTTACTCGTGTGTCCTACTGATACAATTGTTGCATAGTTCTAAATTTGACATGAGGTGTAAACTTCTAATATTATACATTGCTTGTAATTCTGGAAAGCTATATAAAAGTTAAATATTTTATGAAATGCTATTGATTATGCTATAGCAGTGAAAAGGTGTTTTGTGCGATTAATTCCTATTTCTGTAATGGGAGATTAAAAAGCAAAAAAGTGTGCAAAAAGGAAAGGTTGTTCTCTACGGCCAATATTTGTAATTCAGATTGAAAGAATTTCTAAGTTACACTCAAGATTAGTTGCTTGAGTATTAAACAGTTAACAAAACTTATTAAACTTTAAATTCAGAGTTAACATAATTGTTCAACTTTATTTCATATGCCTATTGAAATAATTAAGTAATAAAAATTTTATAGCAGAAATTAAAAAGTATAATTATCTATCAAATTAGAGAGAATTATGACTATATTTTTTAAACAAATTTCTTTTCAGTTTTGAATTTATAAGACTACTGAAGAAACTGTTAAGCAATATTATCTTAAACAATCTAAAGTTTTATATATGAAATTGAAATGATATTGGGTTGTCTGAAAAGTCATGACGCATTTTTTCTGTATTCTAAATTTCTTTATTTATATAAAGAGCAATGAGCAGTCAATAGTATATTGCCCGTTTTGATGGATAACTGTTTGCTTTCTTTTAATGAGCTTCGCATGTCCTTCACAAAAGAACCTAGCTTTAACAGGGAGAAGCTGAACACAATGCTGATTTACGACCTCTTCTGAATTGAATGTTATATCAGGAAAGAAATTTAAGAGAGTGAAACATGAAAGTCTGAGGGCACAAGATCAGATGAGTATGATACGCGTGGGAATACATTTTATCTAAACTCCAATAATTTCCGCGTTCGAAGGAAGTTAACATATAACGTCTATTTTTTGAAAAAAAAAAAAAAAAAAGAAGTTAGAGATATTAATTAAAAACTCGGAAAAACGATAATTTTCACCCTCATTTTTCCGAATGGCAACAGTTTCGTAAGCTGGAGATGAAAATTTGCTTCATTTCGAAAGCTCTTGCCACTGCTCGCTTTCAAATCCTAGAGTTTGTTAATTTTTAAGTTTTCTAAGTTTTACGATGAAATAAAAATAGCATTGCCAAACATTAAATACATTATTTCCGATTCCAAAAGTTCGTAGGACGTCATTTCGACTATTCCCATCTTCGTACGACTTAATAAATATGACTTAGTAGCTGAAATATTAATTGAAACTCTGAAAGCGCTAATTTTCGCACTCATTGTTTCAAGTGGCAACAGTCTCATACGTTGGAGATAAAAATGCTTTTTTTTCAAAAAGTGTTGCCACTGCTCGCTTTCAAATCATTGAGTTTGTTAATCAAAAATTTGTAAGTTTTACAAAATCTATACATGTAAAGAAGAATGTCTGTTTGTGTGTTTGTTTGCGTTATTGATTTCTGATCAATTATGATAAACGTTTTGACACATTTAATGGACTAAAATTGTCTATAGGTGAAATACTGGATGGAACTTGAGCTTTTACGACCATTTGATTAGAAAGACGAAAATCATTAAAAATTGCGTGCCATTGTTACCGATATAATGAGAGGGTGCCATATCGCATCAGACTGAAAAATGTATGACTATGAATCGTATTTTTTGCATCGTTATTACAGAAGGATTACAGCGGTATCGTTCTATCTGTTGTTAGATGCATTACTCTGAATCTAACTTAACTGCCATCGGGTACTTTTGCTAGTAATAAAATAAAGCAAATAACTAATAATAAAATTACTTAAAATTATTACATCTGACATGTAAAAAAATTAATAATTTTTATGCATCCGTTAATAAACAATGCCTGTCTACACTACTTCATTTAGTAAAAGAATGAAATACGCAGATCCTATGCAGTTATAGTCAAAGCTGTATGTAAGTAGATACAGCTTTGGTTATAGTTCTATTCCGATTAGAAGAGACTCTGAAATATCAGTGAAGTCGAGTTCACTTCCTTCTAGAGCAGACAATTTAAAAGTAACGGTGAAGAAAGTATTATATTGCTTTTACACTGCCTTGCGAAATTAAGACAATCTACCTCCTGTTTATTACGCCATCACGCTGCTTGACCTGTCTGGCTGTGAGAAGGAAACAATACCCAATATTTCATGTATCATATCACAGTCTAAAAGCGGAAAAATACCGACCATAGGCTATCAGTTTTCTAAAGAGGAAAACATTTAGTAGATTTAGTTAATGCTAATAAATGAGGGAAAAAAATACGTCTCTCTATAACTTAGAATAATAAATCACTTGCATCGCGTTGTAAAAAAATCTGATGTATAAACCACATGATTTCCTTGTACGGAATATTAAATTATACGCATTTTTTTCTGCATTTCATTTGAACTTATTGGATTGAATTAAACCTACTTCGCAGATAGCGCATAGACCCCAATAGAAAAATGCACTGTTTAAAAAACACTATATTTGTTTACCGTGGCGACACTCTGATGCTAGGTTCACTTTACAGAGTTACATTTCACTCATTTTACAACTCAGAGTGCACAAAAGTTATGTACATCATCTGAAGAATTATGTAATCGTTGCCAAATGTTCTATTCAAATACTATAATAAATCTAAAATGATGTATGAAAGAAATTAAACAGCAAGAACAACAACAAGAACAAGAACAACAAGAACAAAAAAACAGTTTTTAACAGACGATCCAGTATTTTTCATTCAATTAATTCAGTTCTCACTTCGCGACAAGGCAGAAATACATAAAAAACTCAAAGTCAATTTAGGTGAAGAAAGATAGTCCTCTTTCTTCACCTAAATTGACTAGACTGTATTGGGAGATGAACTTTTGATTTATATCGCAAGTTAACACATTGAGGATTACGAGAAAAATATTATTTCACGTAATTTTTAATGCATATTTTGTATATTTGATGTTTTTTCAGTATTTCTGGTCTGAAGTCTCCCAACGAATCAAAGACTTTCCTCACCCCACGTGACAAGGTAGTCACGCCTTCCTACTATATGCAATCCTGAACCGAGGATGCTTTCATAGCTCTACAGCAGTCATTGCCGACAGCCGGAAAAAAACTTGCAAATCCTGTAAAAAGAAATGATAGGAATTTTATTAAATGCAGTGTTGGTCATTTTTCTTTGCATCGGAATTACAACAGCATTTTATATATGGCATGCTTCTCTCAAAAGTACTCAATTGTACAATCGCATACCGAATTTTAAAGTTTTTCCAATAATAACGTATTGGAAAGAATTAAAGAAAATGTATTCGTCAAGGCATCCATTGGTCCGTAAGTAATCTGCGTTTATTTTTCGACTCGTTACTTTTTATATTATTCGAAAACCTGTTAATTTATTTATTTTCAGATAATACTTAAAAGAAGTCTCAGAACTTGTTCAATACTTCATATTCAGGTTTAAGTGATGAGATAAGTTCTGTTAAAATTCAAAGTTCAATTTATTTAGATCGCGCATATTTTCATTGAAAGTTTTTATATCATTAATTCAGTAAAATCTGTATTTTTGAATATTTATATTATCTTAAATTTTATAATTCAAACTTCCGCTTACATAAGGTAGGCACGATATCTGCAATTTAAATGAAAATTTACGACAGCAATAAATATACGCATTAAATTATTAATTTATTTCTCCTTCTTTATAACTATAAACATTTAAAAACTGCTTGAACTAACTATTTTAGAATTCTAATACGCTGTTTTAAATAGTTATTAAAAAGTTAAGGAACTCAAAGAAAATAGAAAAAAAGTTTAGGAACAAAGTTATGAAAAACGTTTTGCAAAAGAGGCAGGAAAATGTATTTATTTACCTCTGCAACATTTTAGAGGATTTTGAAATTAATTTTATGGAAAGCAATGCGTAAATTAATAATACAAATAAATAAGTTATTATTTACTTGATAAAATGTTGCATAGAAGGAAAGCCTTTTTTTTTATTTAAAAACGCCTAGCCCTTTTGCATGGTGACTGCACCCAAAAATTGCAAACTGAATGTATCAAATAGCTGAAAGCTTTGTCTGATTGTTTTTTTTTGTTTGCTTGTCTTTTTGTTGTTTTTTGTAATTTGATCCAAGTTCAAATTTTGAGAAGCGGACTTCAGTAGAATCTCTCGTAATAGGTGAGAGCTCAACCTCGCTGTTAAAGCTTACAAGAAAAAGTATTACCGACTTTTCTAGCTTTCAGTACTTAAACGTATAAATCACACTTCAGCACGAAGTAGCCTTTAATTAAAGACTCGCATCATAGGTTTAAAATAGTCACTATCATTAAAACACTCTAACTGCGGTGATTATTCACAAAATAGAATCAGTTGCAACCAAAACAAACTTTATTATCACGCAAGAAATCAATAACGCTCTTAGCGCTGTTACATCCAAGCTTTGGTTACATCGTTCTCGCACTTGAATATCTATTACTGTTGCCATACACAAAATCTAAGTGACTCCCAAAATCTAAGTGAGGCTTTCTCATGAGCCAGGAAATATAAAATACAAAATAATAAACATTAAAATAAGTAATGTATTCTTAAAACTCGTCGATTTTTTCGAAGTTTTTTTTCCGGGTAACGTATTTTTTATATAGACCTTATAGGTTCATGTCTCGAAAATGCTATGACATTCTTCATGCTTCATGCACATGAGATTATTTAAAATTCAAACACATGCACATCATTTTATATTTCAGAAAAATCAAAATTAAGCAATATTTTAAAATTACCACACGCGAGAGGCACATCGCAATGCGATTTCATATAACTTTGAATGGCTGTTCTTTTCAAAGATCCTCGCCGTATCTTAAAAAAATTGTTGTGTATACAACAAAGCTTCATAATATCATGTACTGACAGAGATGAAGATTTCTCGGAAAATATTATGAAAACCTACTGTCCTTTTTCAGTTTCCTTTCACGTAACTTTCTTGCTCAGGGTATCTTCTTTGCTTCATCTTTCTCCTTTACCAGGATATTTCAGAGTATTTCTTCGTCATTTTGAAATAAGGTGTCGGAAATAGAATTGTTTACATACACCCAAGCCTGCACCTCCGCTTCATTAATGCTAATATTTTTCAGTCCATTACTTCGGCCACGGATGCCGACCGTGTTGTAAAACCAAGGGAATCTTCGTCCCTTGAGTCATCATCTAGGAACATGATGATAAACAGAATAGCGAACGTCAAAAACGCTCTTTAAATTTTTCCGAGCAAGTACACATTTGACATCTTTCAGTATGAAGTGTTTCCGCAAATAATGGACACTTATCTTTAAAATTCAAACACTTTTTCATACAAACTTATACATTCTGGACAATTCCTTAGTTCATTGGTTGAATGAGGCTTTTTAAGCTGGGAGGTAAAAACATAACACTAATGTTTTACACTTTCGATTCTTCCGACTGTTAGCCAATTTCGTAATTTATTTATCGCATAGACCCGATTTCGAATTTAAATGTAGATCTTGAAATGTGCCGATATTTTGATTTTACTGGTTACAGATGACGGAGGACGGGGACACCTGGTGTCTAACAAAAGTAAGCAGGTATATGTCTCACTCCCTTTACTACCTTGAACCGGCAGCTTCTGAGTTCCAGGAGAACTGCCTCGGACATGCATTTGCTTCTCTGTGAAGTCGCATGAACAAGCAGGGACCTGGATGATGCTACATGAATGCGTTAGCGGCATGAATATATAAGCATTTGCTGTTAGAATGCGTTGGTGATAATCTTGGTGATGCTCCATAAATCTTAAATACATCATCAAATACTAATAATAATATACATACATACAAAATAATAATAATACATCAAATACTAATAATAATACTAATAACAGTCATAATACCATTATTACTACTACTACCACTAATAATAATAATTCTTAAATACATGAAATATGATCCGTCAGTTAAATATATTATTATATTGGATACATGATTAAATTAGTACGCTGGTTGTATCGTTGCTTTTTTGGTTTTCCTCAGGTGTAAGGAAAAGATGACTGAGTGTCCGCCTTGAAGTCATACCTCAAATGGGTGCTTTAATGGGCTTGACATAATCAAATGGTTCAGTTCGTTTCATATGCAAATATGCTTTACTAATAAGATCCATTTTGTATTATTACCTGATACTGTAGACATTATTTCAGTATTGCTTCTGAATTAAAACTAAATTTAATGATAGATGTTATGCACCATATACCATGATTTAAAATCAGACCGATCAATTTCAAATACTTACGCCTCCTTTCATTCAACGTAATTTGTCACACAATTGATTCAGTTAAAGAATGCATGCAATAAAAATATTTAGCTTTTCAAATAATATAAAATATTACAGTTATTTATATTCCTAAAATGGTTTAAAAAGACAGGAAAATTAAATGTATTATTTAAATGAAAATAAAAGAAACAGCCTGTAAACATGACTAAATAAAAGAAAAAACGGAATCATATTTATGATGGTAAAATTGCAGTCTTAGATATTGTTTGCAGAAAACATCGTGGAAAAAATATCCCGGAAGAAAACGTCGCGGAGAAAACAATGCAAGTCGAATGTCGTCGCACAAAACATCAGAGGAGAAAAGAAAGCAGGGAGAGCACATTGAATTATAAAATATCATAGAATAAAATATCATCATCAAAAATAAACCGGTTCCAAATCTTCTCAGTTTTAAGTGAGTCGAAAAAAAACAAAATGATTTAAAGTGAGTCGAAGAAAACATCATGGCGAATAAATAATAAAGTATCTACAAATCATCGCGTCACGATAACGTCGCGGACATGTGTTTTTCAGGCTTTAAAACTTACAAATCTGTATTCGCGCGATAATTTGTGAATGCAAGAAGGAATGAGGTATAATATTTTTATAGCTGCATTTGATATTTTTATGTTAATTAACATTTTTTTGGGCTATAGAATTAAGAAAAAAATTCAAGCACTTAAAAAATGAAAATGAGTAGAACGTTAATGCTATGTATAACAGTTAATAGAAACTCAAAAACGAGTAGCCTCAGAATGTTCAAATTTTGTATAGAGGACTGCTATCACATGTAGTTGTGCACCTCCCTTTATGGCTGCAATATGCCATACCAAAAGTATATAAACGTACATATATATATATATATATATATACCCACTCTGCTACTTGGTTCAATGAGCTCAGTTTTTTACTTAAGGAAGTATTGTACTCACGAAAAATTCCGGGTATCATATTTCAACGAAAATATTTATTTTGACCGCTATCCAGTGCAATCTAAATATGTTTTTGCGAGACATCTGTACGTAAGAAGAAAATAAAAGACTTTTTCTTCCCCCTAAACGAATTATAAAACTGATTTAAAATGGATTCAGAAGAGATTTTTTCGTGACGTCTCGCATAACTCAAAAATGAGCACCTTCAGAACTTTGAAATTTTGTACATAGGACTGGTATAACATGTAGATGTGCACCTCTTATTTTGGTTGAAATCGGCCGCACCAAAAATATATAAATAATCGAGCGCCATCTATTAGCTTGCTCGAGCGCCATCTGTTAGCACCAATGAGAAGTACTGCATCGTACGAGCGGGATCCGATTCTGGACCCGTTTACTATGAGTCGAATTCTTTACCACTAGCCCAAGAGCTCCCGTGCTCTAGGTTCAAGAATTGCAATTCTTTCAAATTTGCTAGCGTTTAGTAGTTCTCGAAATCGCTACAATGGTATTTGAATAGAAAATGTGGCAACGATTAGACAATTCTTCAGATGATATGATTTCTGTGCATTCTGAGTCACAAAATGAATGAGATGTAAGGCTGTTAAGTGAACCTAGACCATAGAGTGTCGCTATCGTAAATAAATCCAGTGAATTTTAAAGAGTGCATTCCTTCTAGTGTGGTTTATGAACTATCAACGCAGTAGATTTAATTGAATTCAGTAAGTTTAAATAAAATGCAGTAAAAATGCGTATTATTTAATATTCCGTACAAGAAAATTTTGCGGTGTCCACATTAAATTTTCTGTATTTAAGTATTAAACGTCATTATGTAGTTCTTTTATAACGTTGTAGTGGCAGTTTTTCGTGACAAATATTGTCTAAAAAATTACATATTTAATATAAATTATATTATTATATTAAGATAATTAAATGCATAAGGTTAGTTACATTAAAACTGTTCTATTTGTACAGTCATTAGCTTACTTAGAAGCAGGAGAGATGACAAATGAGCAATTCCCTCGCCGAGACTCGAACCGCGGACCTCTCGAATAGGCGTCGAGCGTGCTAACTACTACAGGACGAAGGCATGCTAAGAAGGCGAGAGAAATACCTTATATACTCCACTCCAGCTTTTAAAGGGCGGCAGGGGATTAAGGGACTCAATATGCCAAATTTTGGTGGTGGATAATCATTATTCCACCGCCTTTTTTAGTTCGTTCGCCACTGTAGAGTCATTATTTATGAGGTGTTTTTTGAAAGCAGGAGAGATGGAAAATGAGGAATGCCCTCACCGGGAATCGAACCACTTACCTCTCGAGTAGGCGCCGAGTGTGCTGACCACTACACCACGAAGGCATGCTAAGAAGGCAGAAGAAATACCTTATAAATTAATTATCAAATTGCAAATTTTTTTCACATTGTTAATCTGATATTCTATTAGTAAAAATTAAATTTTGTTTTATTTGACGTTATTCTTCTTCCTAGAGTATTGTTAACATTTTCACGCGTAGCTTGCAGTTAATAGTTTGGATGTGAATGGTTTGTTATGAAAAAAAAAATTTAAAAAGCAGCTACATAATATTTCTACACAGGATTTGGAGGTATTGAATTATTGTAAAGCGCACTAGGGCTCTGTCCGCAGGCCTAAAGAGATGGCTGCATTTGTGGAGTACTTTCTTAGGTGCCGGCTGGTATCTACGTTATACGTCAGGAAAACCGCAAAAGTCTTCTAAGTGATGAAACTTCCTCGTTAGCTGAGGTAAACTAATGTTCAGCGACTTTACCTCTTAGGACTGGTGGCCATTTCAGCAAGGAAATATTAAGGGAAACAGATTCGTTGTTACATCATTATCGAGCAGGCTCAAATTTGAAATTATACCCCGAAAATGTAAACGCAAGTTTTTTTTTCAGAAATAATAAATAATTACAGTCATCACTCTTGCAACTATCTTCCTAAAGCGACCAGTGTTTTGAGATCATAAATATAGATATTAAACATGATCTGACCACATCCACAGAAGACTGAAAAAATATTAGGAATCTAGAATAGTCGCTTTAAAATGAAATAAAAGGAGAATTATTTATATTTGATTTTACATTTAGACATTTCTTAGACGTACTTAAAGAATTTTATTTATTTTTTTTCGGATATATTTTATTCGAAAATTTTTTAGTAATGCTTGAACTTTATAAGATACAATGAACTATTTTCCTAAGAGGACCAGTTATAAAATTGACGAATATAGCTATGAAACTTTGGTATTAAATCACATCTTCCTAAGACGAATAGCTTCATGGAAGTGTAAATCACTTAGACGCGTACATAGTCGCCTGAGAGAGCGTTCACTGTTTTTACCTTTTCCATGTAGGTAATTTTAATTTTCTTTAGTAACCATATTATTTTCGAAGTTTTGAATTCTTTCCGTCTCTTTTTTTTTTAAGTCCAAAGGGACTTTGTTCCTGATGGACTATTATTTTCGTTTTGCAATTTTCCGTCGGAAGTATTAAAAGACTGAATCACTTTTCAAACTGTTGCCACTAAATATTGCAGCCCTGTATTATATTCAAAGAAATTAAATAATGAAGAATGTGCATAAATATGTTTTTCGCATTGTGATAAAATGACGGTACCTTGAGCCATCGAATTTTGAATGAGGTAATCCTGCTGCGAATATGGGCATCTGGAAGCCAAAATTTGAAATCGAATTTGTTTTATTATAGATTTCATATTTTGTAAAACTTTAACGAATTTTTAATTAACAAACTCAAGGATTTCACAGCGAGCAATGGCAACGTTGTACAGAAAAAACATTTTTATCTCCAGCGCGTGAGACTGTGTATAGGAAATTCTAAAGATATGTTGAGTTTAAAATTATTTTGCGATATTGTTCTTTAACTGAATTTTATGGTTTAAGTGCGAAGAACATGATATTTAATAAATAAAGGTAACATACAAAATGTTAAAATAACGCCCCTTTGGACGTCATTTAAAATCTGAAACCTTTCAGATTTTCTTTTCTTTCTTTCTTTATTTATTTTTAATATATAGTGAATCATCCCGCAGCAACGTCCTTTTGAAGGGACCAATAATCAGTTTATTTTGAAAGATTGTTCCCTATGTTATTAGGTAGGCATTTTGTCACGGCTGTTGCTGCTGAGAGATTATCATTTAGGAAATTTGGCTGCAATGGCAACATTCTACAGAAAACTGGTTCCAAAAATGCTGGCTGATGTCTTTTCTTTTTTAAGATATGTTTTTTGCATCGAATTTCTGAGTTTTCGGAATCCTTTGTGGAGGAACTTCTAAGAAATTGACTTGTATCCACATCACACACTACAAAAGCCCCAAAAATATCATACAGCCAATTCGTTCGCATTGTCTAACTACAAGTGCTCAGCGACTTTACTATTCGGTCTAAG
>KK119152.1:169951-195047 GCA_000611955.2 Stegodyphus mimosarum
CTGATTTGTTTTTAAATTATTCATTGAGATGAATTTAAACCTAGAAAATTGAAATGCAGATTTTTTTTTCAGAAATTGTATAAAATTATAATGCACTCTCTCTAAGGCGACCATTTATAGTTCTAAGCGATTTACCATTCTATGAAGCTGGTCGTTTTAGAAAGATGAGATTTAGTGCCAAAGATCTTCATGCAACGCCTTGGCATCGAACATAAGTTTGCTGATGATATCTTTGTCATATAAAACATGAAAATGAATCCGGCGGAACCCCACAAATGCAAAATAAGCTTCATAGCTAATTGTTCTGTAGCCACGCATAACTTTTAATAAGATTCTTCTTTGAATTTTGCAAAGTGTACGGGAATTCTTACTTTCTAAAGCTTGTGGAGTTCCTCCCTTTGATTCTACTAATTTAAATGTCGAGGAACCTAATGAACTCGAACAAAAATCGTAAACTCAAGAAGGGTTGATTACTCTTTTTTCACTCAAGATGAACAGTCGGCCCCTTTCTTTGGGCTTACAACAAAATCTCCATTCGGGCTTGAACTCAAAAATAAGAAATAAGAACTAACTATAACTAACTAAGAAATTTAGCTGAAGCTAACTCAAATCTAACGGAGTTAACCCTTAGTTTTAAACTAGTCGGCGAACTAGCCAAAGGCACGTAATATACGGCCGAGCGTAATAGCAGTTAGAGACTTAGACCAAAGGCAAACGCGCGCTATTCAGTATTCCTAGCTGTCTCTCTCCCTCGAAGCAGGTTGAACTTTCCTTTAATACTATTTCTTCTTCATCTGCATTCAACGCGATTCAAAAAACTAATTTGTTAGGGAGTTGTAAGTTGAAACGAGGCAAGAAAGAAAAGGTTATATAAATTAAAATAACTGTTATAAAATTAAAATATGACTTACAAGCTCGAAATATTTAATCCCATTTACTCTTTCAGGTAAAAAAATTATCAAAGTACAATTGCTGATTTGTACAACTGCCGTACACTTTTTCAATTATCATAATTTTAGATTTATGAGAATGAACTTCTGCTCTCTAGACCAATCTGAAACCCTGTTAAGCCTGCTCTGAGCCTCAAAGAATATCGAAACACTTCCCCTGAAAAGAAATCATCAGCAAAAGTAGTTGTTTTACAGCCCGGACACTGAGAGTTTAGTGAGAATAATTAAATAATTCATAATTAAATTCCATTGCAGGTGTCCCGAAACAAAGGCTTGAGAGTAACTCCCTTTCAAAGGCGGGAAGTAGAAACGCTACCAAGGGAGAGCAATGCAAATCTGCCGTGCAAAAAACCTTTAATAACGTTAAAACTCTTGCATATAACACCATTTCTCCTTAAAAAAGCAAATAGCCCAGGACACAAGGCGTGGTCGAAAGCACATTTAATATCACGGAGCACTAGAATTGTGCACTAGAATGAAGAGAAGAAATTCCTCTTCTTTTCTTCATCCACCATGTCTTTGATTCTTTTATTACCGTGGCACTACTGACCAATGATTTTCTATGCTTAATCTATGCATCTTACATTTTATCTATCTCTTATACTTATAGCTATTGATTTTTTATACTTTTTATATCAGTTGCACAGATAATAAATGGAACATTTAGTGTAAACACTTCAGTAATGTAATGGATTGTTTAGATTGGAATGCGTCGTAGACGAGTTCGCAAGATAAATTACCTTACGTTAAGATAAAAGGATAAAATATGTATTTCAGAAATGTATAAAATCTGTTTTCCTTTTGAAAACAGTTTTTCCGTTAAAAAAACATTTCTTAATGCGTATTGTTGCCTAATGAGCTTTCGATCTCATGGCTAGCTCAGAAAAGGATTCGTAAGTCATCTACCCGATGAATTTAACAGCTATCTTAGTATAAATAGAACACTCGAAATCTTTAAACCTAATAAAAAGATTTATTTACACACACACACATAATAAATAAAAGAAAAATATGTATCTAACTACAGAGTGCAAACATCGTCATCGTCCTCGCGAAAAGCTATCTTCTCGTTCTCTGGCGTCATGGACCTTGTCTGGCGTCCTATCACGTCAGCCCCCATCTGTCTTTTGATTGGGTGGCGTAGTGATGCCATTCCTAACACGAATAGTCAATAAAAAGTCATTATTATCAATACATTCTATTACAGATGGCATTACGGAGCCCTTAACATAAAAGGCTTCAGCCACCTCAACAAATTGCATCTGGCTAACTATTCTGCGGATGTTTGGGCAGGGCAACCTATAACAGTTTAGAGCTTTTCGATTGGCAATAGGTTTGAAGGTGAGTTTGTGCATGGCAAACAGTCCATGACCGCTCTTGCGGTTCCAACAGTATGCGAACCAGCTTATTTAGTTGGAAAACACCAATGAGATAAGCATTCACAAACAACACAATTTCTGGACTAAGGGTTTCATCAAAGTGCTACTGGGCTGTCAAAGTACTGTAATGAAAACTATTGATAATCGAGCATCGTTATGAAATCGCACTCCATACCATGTGTTGGAGTTTTTACTAATTTAAGTTTTAAGTTTTAAAGTTCAATATTCAATAACACATGCAAGATAAAATTAGGATAACAACTCTAAATCACATGACTATAACAAATACTGCATGGGTATAAAAGTTTGTGACATACATGATAAAACAACATTTAGACTGTAAATCTTGTGTATTTCAAATAAAACAGTAAATAATACCAGATAATACTCCAACAGAAGGAATTAACAAGATGGTACAAAACAAGCCAAGTTGACGGCAACCCCAGGGGAAAGAATGCACACAGGAAGGTGAAGCAAGGTAGTTCGTACGCTGGATGTTAGCGAATAATCGCCGATCCTCCAAGGTCATCAACCTGTCAGCAGGAGCTAGCCTCGTCCAAGGGTCACAATCCAGCATGGTGAAAGCCTGCAAGGAAGCGAATCACCCCGACCCCTCAACCTTGGCGTAGCGTAGTGACATACAAAAAACAACCGATCCAGCAGGGTGCAGATTTCTCACTTGAAGAAAGATATTTCCCAGACAACTGTCTGGCGGGCGAGAAAGTTTCAAAACATAGTCATAAATCTTGATTTCCCAAAAGGCAACGTAAAAAGGTTTTCGAAAAAAATTAAGGATTTGTTTTTTAAAATACTAATTAATACAAGACCGAAGAAAAGTACTTCAATTAAAATATAATAATAACATAGAAAAATTTTTTATGTTTTCTACAACATCAAACATGAACACCATAATCAGAAAATATGGATCCCAATTTAGCAGAAAAGGGGGCACATAAACAAAACTTAATTAAAACTTTAACACCAACTTGTGTAAGCAAAAACTTTAAAAGCGCTTTAAAAATTGACCTTAAGGGTCAACTTAACAAGAGATTAAACATTAAGCAAACAAGTTAAGAATAAGTATTAACTAAACAAAAATTTAAATAATTAACCAAACTACCTTAAGGAAAAAGAAAAATTTAATTACTCAAGCAACTTAAAATCAGAGTTAACCAAAACTGTCACAAAAATTAAATGACAACAATTACTTTTCAACAAGGCAAAGAAACTTAAGATCAACTACAAAATAAAACAAATTAATAACCTTTAAGTCTGATAACAGAATTAAAATAAATCATTACAATTAAGACATTTTAATTCAACTGAAATAGTTAAGTATGAAATGCATAACACATGCCACACATTCATCTGGATGTTTGATGCATGTTACCAAAATATTTCATCTTAGCACTGATGAATGCAAGTGAATGTAAGTACAAGGTAAATATAATATTTTTTTAAAAATATTACACGGCTTAGCAAAATACAAGAAGAATTAAAAGATTATTAGGAAAAATAATGTATTGTGTTTCTAAAAATTAAAATCAGGACATGTTATTAAAAGAACTTCGTTGAGAAATTATGTGAGAATTTTTAGGAAGAGAGAAGTGATGACATTGATATGATATACAATATTTATATCCAGTTCATTTAATTTTACTTTAGTAAATTTTAGTTTGAAAACTATTTTTGAAAGCTGAAGAATTTTGTTTTGGATCACGTATGATCAGAAATGTAGTGATAGTTAAATTATGTTTTTACTTTACAATGCATTTTATTAAAACCATATAACTTAAAAATTTTTTATATATATTTTGTTCAATGCATGATGCGTATCCACTGGGGATTTTAATTATCCTTATTGCAATATTTTTTCTGTTTGCTAGTTGTAAACCAGTTTATGTGCGCCGTCTGCAAAATGTACGAAAAGGAGAAAATTTGCCTATTTTGGATATCATTTCTCCCTGTTGTTTGTTTCTTCAAACCAGAAACTGCTAAGGTGAGCAATGATAAAATAAAATTTGTTGCTAAATGTTTTTCTAAAGTTAGAGCGTTTCATGTACAGGGTGATTCGAAACTCTTCGCCATAATTTTAAGGGGCGATAGAATCACTAAATACCCGCTTTTCGTCACACAATGCATAAGCCTAACTGAAACGGTGAGGAAATAAGAGTTAAGAGCGGGAATTAAGAAACTAGAAAAACTGAAGCCTGTCCTACTAAAATATAGCACTACAGAACATAAAAGCGAGACAAAATCCATTTCGGCGAACAAGTAAGACAAAAATAGTCTACTGAGGGAAATACACATTAGCTTAAGTAAAATGCCAAATTAAGCATTTGTAATATAGAAAATAATATTTACAAGAAATCTAACCATTATAAAAATACATAGCACACAACAAGGAATAATATCGTAACATAAAACAAGTAATTCTTGCCACTAGATGGCGGGCATTCTTCCCTTTCCTTTCTCTGATTGAGGTCTGAGACTGAGACTAGATTCGACTGCTCACTGACAAGTGTCAAGACAAAAACCTCTGCATTAGAAAAACAGCTAAACGTAACATATGAGATAGCTGTCTTAAAGTATTTTGTACCTATTCTGTAAATAATGTAATTTAGTGTTTCTATGAATAAATTATTAAAGACAAGGTGATCTCTTACTGGAAACAAAATGATTATTAGAAGCCAGGCGTCCCGAATCCTGAACATGTATCAGGTAAGAGACTTTAAATTACTTTAGTAATAGATAAAACTGATGCAACATTTTATGGCGCCCCACAGGGTTTTTGAAAGTTCTAATAAACTCAAACGCTGAGTATTAAATTTGAAGATTTTAATTCTTGTTCTTCATTCTTGTTCTTGAAGTATTCAGCAGAAGAATAATTTTGTTTTCTAGGTAAGAGTTGAGTATTTCTTTTTCGTGAAACGTATATTTTATGTGCGTATTTAAGAAGAAAATGGTAGAAGAAAAAGTAGATAAATTAAAAAAAGAAAAGAAGTATCTTAAAAACTGCCGTTACAAAACTATTTAAGAAAATCGAAAGTGAATTAGAAAAATCAGAAGTTAGTGTTAATGAGCTCGAAGAATTGCTAGGAACAGTTCGATGCTAAAACCGGAACACTATATAATGCCGATGTAGAAATTGAACCAATTTTGAGTGCAGATGAATTCGAAAATGAATACGAAATTACAGAACAATATCGCGAGAAGATAACATTATGGAAATTTAGGCTTAAGAAAAGAACTTAATCATGACTTGAACGCTAATATTTCAGCAGTTTAAGTCCAGAATAGTGACTTAAATACACCGAACACTCAAACAAAATATAAAAGAAACGCCTAGTGTTAAATTACCAAAACTTTTTATTCCCGTATTTTATGGAGACAGTAGTCAATGGCTTAACTTTTGGAACGGGTTTAAATCTTCAATCCATAATAACGAGCCATTGAACAAGGTAGACAAATTTTATTACCTGAAAGCATATTTAGGAGGAACTGCTGCCAGTCGCGTTCGAGGATTTTCGTTATCTCCAAAACATTACGATTCCGCAATTGAAATCTTACGCGATCGTTTTGGAAGGAGGGGCATTCTGATTAATGCACATATGAACAATTTACTGAATGTTGAACCATTAAAAAATGCGAATGCATAAAAGCATTTCGTAATTTGTATGATAAAATACAAACACAGATTAGATGTCTTGAAGCGTTGGATGTTATATTGGAATCTTACAGCGCTTTCTGATGATTTTGAAATTACTGCCTTCGGAGTTGACACTTGAATTTATTAGAAAGCAGAATGTCAGCACCGATTATAACATAAATGATTTAGTGTACACAGAGAACTCTCATCCCGCGAACGCACAAGTTCATCCATTTCGCAACAGCAAAAGACCTCGAATCGGCGACAGTATTCTCCCCCCCCCCGCGACGAATAGCACATATGGTCTCTCAAACAGACATAATAAACCAAAGATTCCAACGGCTCATGATTTGTTTACAAAATCCGAATACAGAGAGGAAAATATGAACTGCGTATTCTGTAATCAATTCCACAAGATTTATGACTGTAGTTTTGTTTCCGGCTTATTATTAGACGAAAAAAGGGACATTTTAAAAAAGAAAGGTGCTTGCTATAAATGTTTAAAACCTCATTATTTAGCGCGAGATTGCAAAGCAAAAATAACTTTTTCTATTTGTAAAAGACGACTTTCAACTATTATGTGTAATAAACAAAATCTTTCCGTCGAGGTCTCGAAAGTTAATAAAGATGAAGAGAAAGAAAATAAAGTACTTTCAAATCATGCGGGATGTTCAGAAGTATATTTACAAACTTTAGTTGTTCGCGTATATGGAAGAAGGAGTAACCAATTTGTTCGAGCGCTAATTGACACCGGAAGTCAAAATTCTTACATAAGTAGGTATGCGGCAGGAAGGTTGCAACTAAGAAGCTTAGGGGAGCAAAATGTATCTTTTCGGTGGCATAGAGGTTTCTCAAAAACATCAAGTTATAGAATAAAATAGGGTAGCGTAGATAAACGGTATAATTGCGAAATCAGTGTCTTGGATGAAAGAAAAATATGTCCTTCAGTTCCTAAAATCAAAAATATACATTGGATAAGAGAACTTAGAAAAAGAAGAATTTACGTCAGTGATGTTTCTGAAAATGAAAATTACAGATTATTCCAGAATAACCCCCAAGAAATTCATTTGTTGTTAGGGGCAGATGTCGTTGCAAATTTATTTGCAGACAGAATCGAAGCTTTTCTTTGGGGAAGATTCGTTGTTGTATGTAATAGACTTAAGTGGCAAAAGCGAATACTGACAATTATGAAACAGAAAATTCCTTTTTGACGCTTTCGTTATCTTTACATATTTCTGACGCACGGATTGCTGATCTTTGGGGATTAGATAGCCTTGGAATAAAATACGAGGGTTGGAACTTTAATAGTGGCAACTATTTATTTACAAGGAATACAAAAGTGATTCATGTCACCATGTTTTACAGTCCTTCAATATAGTCGCCAGCATTGTATACAACCCGTTTCCAACGATGTGGAAGTCGCAGAATATCTGTAGCAGCGCCTGATTTGTTGATAGTTTGCATGGACCGGTCTACTGCCGCAAGAATCTTAGGAACAGTTTGGAAGCGAGTGCCACGAAGTGGTTCCTTCATCTTAGGAATTAAGTCATAGTCACAAGGGCTTAGATTTGGGGAGTATGGTGGATGGTAAAGCCCTTCCCAGCCCCATCGCTTGAACAAATCAGTCACAGCTTGCGCTGCGTGCGGCCGAGCATTGTCATGCAAAATGAGAGGGGCGTTTTGCAGAAAGTGTGGCCGGCAACAGCTTGCAGGTCTGACACTCGGACGACCTGGCCGCAGCATGTCTGCCACGTTTTGGCGTCCTTCATTGAATGCTTTCACCCATCTTGCTACGGTTCTGTAAAGCAATGCAGATTTCCCGCAAGCTTCTTGAAGCCCTTGATGACACTGTCGTGTTGTACGACCTCTGGCACATTCAATTTTTATCCAACATCGTTGTTCTTGTTTTGAAAACATCCTGACAACACTTACTTTAGACCGCGAGCTAATACAAGGATCCGTTCTTCGCGTCACTCCGCATGCGCATGACGTAGGCAGGACGAGTCTTTTTGCGGAGATGTAAAGTAGGTATCTAGTTCACGTGTGGTATACGCGACATTCTTTGGTTTTGTTGCGTAGCGTGTTTTCAGCAGTGTTACCACTATTAAAGTTCCAACCCTCGTAACTTGCCAAGAAGCAGTCCAGTGCGTAGCTAGAAGAAGCATTTAAGGAACATTTTTGGAAGACTTGATGGAAAGATGTTTTTGGAAAGATGTTGATGGTCGGTACACAGTATTCTTACCTTGGATAGAAGGCCATCAAATTTTGCCAGCCAATAAGAGTATAGCTGAAAGGCGACTGAAATCTACCATAAGACTTTACAAAATAAAAGATTGATGGAAGCTTATGAAAGCGTCTTCAAGCAATGGCTTGATGAACAAATTATCGAAGAAGCAAAACCTATTGAATTAGAAGAAACAAATTATCAATATCTTCCGCGCAGAGCAGTCATCAAAAAACATTCCAGGGCTAAAATTCGAGCAGTCTTCGATGCTTCAGCTAAAGAGAAGAATACAGCTTCTTTAAATGACTGTCTAACCAAGGGATCTAACTACATGGAATTTATTCCCAGCATTCTGAATAAATTTCGTTTGTATGAATACGGAGTAGTAGCCGACATTCGAAGAGCATTTTTGCAGATAGGAATAAAAGATGAGAATCGTGACTTTTTCAGATTCTTATGGTGGGAGGACGGTGATCCTAATAAGAAAAAAGTTTTTAGACACCGGCGAATTGTGTTTGGAGTGAATTCCAGTTCATTTCTTTTAGGGGCTACTCTGATTTATCACTTCGACAATGTCCCAGATCATCTGCAAGAAACAGCATCTAAACTGAAAAAATCCGTGTATGTTGATAATTGTGTCACGAGTTGTAAATCCAAAGAACTGATGAATTTTATAAAGCAGTCAAAAGAAATTATGCTTCTAGCCTATTTTGATCTGAGAGGATGGCTCTATAACGGTATACAATTGGATACTTTCCAAATTCGCATTTAAAATGAAAAGACATTAGAAATTTCCGAAGAAGATATACGTGATGGAATTGTTCCTGTTTTAGGTTTAAAATGGGATGTTTCAGCAGCTGTCTTGTTTTGTAATGCAAGATTCTACGACTACAATGATGAAAACTTAACAAAAAGAATCAGTTTGTCTTCAGCAAGTAAACTGTTCGATTCACTTGGATTCCTGTGCCCTGTAATTCCAAAAATTCTAATCCAAGTGTTGGATGAGAAAATTATCCTGGGATACCAAATTACCTACTGATTTAGAAAAGAAATTCCTAAAATGGAAAAGAGAATTAAAATTTGTGGAAGATGTGAGGGTTCCTAGAGAGATATTTGAAGATAAAGTGATTTTGAATTAGACACTGATTTATCATTTCACGTATTTTGCGATGCTTCGCAATATGCTTATGCAGCATGCATTTATCTCAGACAGGAAAGTGGTTCCAGTGTTAAATGTCAAGTGATACAAGCTCATACTCGTCTGGCACCTTTGAAGTGTGTGTATGTTTCTAGGCTTGAAATTTTGGCATGCTTAATAGGTATCAGACTGATGAACTCTATTAAAACAGATTTTCCATTTGAGCTTCCAATTTTTTACTGGACCGACTCCATGAATTCCTTGTATTGGATTCGAAATCAAGAAAGTTGGGCTGCATTTGTCATGAACAGAGCAAATAAAATTAGATCTCCGAATGATACAGACGCATGGAAACACATCCCCGGATATTTAAATCCGGGAGACCTCCCGTCACGTGGCTGTAATGCAAGTGTCCTATCCATATCTCACTGGTGGAAGAAACCTCCTTTTTTGAATTGCCGATGTATGAATGGCCTAAAAAAGGGAAATACCGGACGTGAAAATAGTGAATGCAGAAAAAAGGAAATCAGTCATCTCTAAACTAAATACGCAAAGGGTAGAACACTTTTATGAGAAATATTCATCTTACCACAAAATGTTACGAATAACTACTTGGATATGCAGATTCGTCAATAACCGGATTCTAAACAATCAGGAGAACTCGCTGTTCTTGAAATAGAAACCGTAGAAAAGAAAATATGCAAGCTCTTGCAGATAGAGGCATTTGACAAAGAAAAAGTTTGACAAAGTTAGAAACCTTTGCACCTTTGGTGATTCAGATGGCCTTATTCGGTTAAAGACAAAGATTACTAGAAGGGATGAAGAAGAGAAATTTCACTGTCCAGTTGCATTGCCTTCAAATCATGACTTATTTCATAGGTTAATTTTAGATTACCCCATGCTGGTGTGCAATTCGTACTAGCCGATATTCGGCAGAAATTCTGCATCCTGAGAGGAAGAAAAACAGTACGTAGAGCTATGATAAAATGTGTTCGATGTAGAAGATTTAGCGCAAAGGGTATAGAAACTGTTCCAGCATCTCTTCCTGAAGATCGTGTTAGAGATGCTCTGGCGTTCGAAGTGACCGTAGTCGATGTAGCTGGCTCTCTTTATTTGAAGAAAGAAAAAAAGGCATGGATCTTGCTCTTTACTTGCGCAGTCTATCGCGTGATACATCTTGAGCTGATAGAAAGTTTATCAACAAACGGGTTCATCTTGGGATTAAGAAGATTTATTGCCAGGAGAGGCCGCTTAAGAATTATTTACAGCGGCAAGGGAACTAATTTCGTTGGATCTGAAAGTCTATTAAGTTCAATAGACTGGAAAGAAATACGATGGCATTCAAGTACTATGGGAATACAGTTGAAGTTTAATCCCCCAACTGCTTCTTGGTGGGGCGGTTGGTGGGAGAGGTTGATACAAGTGAGGAAGATGTTGAGAAATGTTCTTGGAAAGTCCTGTGTCTCTTACGAGGAAATGTTGACTACACTTTGTGATGTCGAATCAGTGATTAACTCAAAACCCCTTACATATCTTTCAAAAGATCCAAATGATCTTACAGCGCTGACTCCTTCAATGTTTCTGCAAGATGTGCACAACATCGTAGTACCAGACTTTGAACACCTAAATACCATCAATCTGACAAAACGATACAAGTTCTTGTAGAACTTAAGAGAATACTTTCGCAAAAGATTTCGTGATGAATACTTAGCTATCCTAGTGCAAAGACCACCTAAACGATCTACTGGGACTATCGACAAAAATGACTTATTATTTGTCGGCAACGACAACAAGAGGAGAATAGATTGGCCAATAGGTCGCGTTGTAGAAACATATCCTGGAAAAGACAATGAAGTTCGTGTTGTCAAAGTGAAAACTGCAACAGATGAACTACTAAGACCTGTGAAACGTATTTCTCCTCTCGAATTTGATAGACCTAACTTGTTTAGTGATTTGACTCTAAACACAAAGAACTTTACCAATGAGTGTGACAGTGATATGAACAATCGAACTAGATATGGACGTAAAACTGTGAAACCTGTTACGTATTTCTGAACTGATATGCTAATTTTTTGTTTCTTTTCAGTATTTTAGAAGTTTAAATGTCTTAATTCTAGTAAGTTGGAATATGTTATCTGGATATGTTGTTCAGATGTGTAATACTTCTTTGTAAGTATTATTTTAGAGCATTTGTTAATTTTTTCATATTTATAAAAGCTGTACTTGAAATATTGATTATGATATGATTGATAAATTTTGTTTTGATTTTTCCATCTCATCGACGTATAATCAAAAGGTGGGAGGATATCCCATTCTTGCCACTAGATGGCGGGCATTCTTCCCTTTTCTTTCTCTGATTGAGGTTTGAGATTAGTGTCTGAGATTGAAACTAGATTCGAACGCTCCCTAAGGAGTGTAAAGACAAAATCCTCTGCATTAGAAAAACAGCTAAATATAACATATGAGACAGCTGTCTTAAAATATTTAGTACCTATTCTGTAAATAATGTAATTTAGTGTTTCTATGAATAAACTATTAAAGACAAGATGGCTCTTACTGGAAAGACCTCTTACTGCAAACAAAAGAATTATTAGAAGCAAGTCGTCGTCAGAAAGCTATTACATTTTTATTTTCCATTTATTTTACTTGATGTTAGCATGTATTTCTTCAGTAGTGACATCCACATTGTTTCTTGATTTGTCTGGGATACTTTCTGATTAAAACTGTCTACTGTCATGGCAGTCCACCTTTTCACGGTGCGGTGGCAAAGAAAAGTTCTGTATCACCATAGACAGAAAGTATGTATTGAAGAATATTGTATGTGCTACATGTCTTCTTTTATCAAGAAATCAGTCACTATTTTCAGTATTAACAGACGTCACTCACTAACAAGATCGAGCAGTCTCTCAAAACGCAAATATTAAAACTTACTGTAAGTATAAATCATTGTATTATACCAAAGGATGATGTAATTCTTTCACTATGTTTCATCACTCCAAAAACCTTACGTCATACACAGACTCTCTCTTTTCCGACTTAGGAGATAAAATCATTCAAAGATTTTTGCAATGAATTTCACCAAAAGCTATATTTTTCTTCCATAAATGTAATATTTTCTTAAGCATATTGTGACGAGAAAGTTGAGCAATAAAGACGAAAAGCTAATAAAAGTAAAATTTTATTTTAAATTTAACTTTGTCAGATTAAATAAAACATATTAAAAATTCTGCATATAGCAAAAGACTTCAGCCAGTTCATTGTTGAAGCTTTTTTTGTTTCAATTAACCAATTACGATGGCTTAGGAAAATGCACTTGTCCTTTCATTAACTACGCACGAATCCTTCAGTTAAGTACAGAAATTAATTCATTATTCAGACTCATGAGTGAAAATAAGAACAACAAGCTGATTACTTTAAGAGAAGTTTCGATTAGTCGTAACCTACTTTATTGTCTAGAATCTTGTCTATATATCCTGATATATCAGCTGGAAGAAAAGACTTCGTAAGTTGTGTTTTTAGGGAGGAAGCTTTATGAGAATTGTGCCCGCTTACACACTAAGAATTTTGTCTCAAAGAGGAATTTATTGAAAGAAGAGCAGCAGAAGATCTGAGGAAACCTGTATTTCTAAGTATATTGAAGATACCAGAGCCTAGGTTGGAAAAGATAAACATTTCCGTCAATTAAAAGGTCAGAAAGAAAATTTAAAGTGAATTTTACGAGAGATTTTCAGTATATCGAGGATAAGATTGTATATTTGAAATTTTTTTCCGCAATGGCGGGCACTTGCCTTACATTAGCCACTACTGAGGCCAGAAGTGATAGCCATTTTATTGTGCAGGCTCCTAATAGGCGGCCACGGCTACCGTCCTATAAAGGGAGAGAGAATTTTACATGCATACCTTCTCGGGGATTCGAAGCCGGGCCCTTTGGTATCACAGTCATGCTCCCCTAACCGTCTGGGCAGGTGTATTTAAAAATAAGATTGTATCACTTGTAAGGATAGTATCAAGGATAAGTATGGTATCATTTGTAAGGATAAGATTGTATCATTTGTAAGGATAAGATCAAGGATAAGATTGTATCATTTGTAAGTATAAGAATAAGGATAAGAGTGTATTATTTGTAAGGATAAGATCAAGGATAAGATTGTATCATTTGAAATGCTTGAGGTTAAACTGGAGTATAAAGTAAATCGGTTAGTATAGTCGAAATTCAGGCTAGAAAAGCATTATAATACTATTGGGGGTAATCACCAGTTATAGACGAAACAGAAACAGTTTTGCTTAGATGGAACCAAGTTAGAAACTCAAGACAGCAACTTATAGCATTACTGGGCACCTTACAGGCCTAGGATCAGTGCCGAATCCTTTCAGTTAACTCAAGCATTTCACTCTGTGTGTGGTGACCTTTTAGTGTACATTTTCGAAAAATGCCCGTGTATTGTCAAAATTTATTCTTTGTTTACAACATAAATCGCTAGATTTATTCATATTTGGAAAGTAAAACTTCCTGTAAACTTATTTTTAATGAGTTAATCTTATTCACGAGTTTGAATGGATTTGAAAATCTCTTTTTTTCCTGAATTACAATGGCAGCTTAAGCTCAGTCATCAGTCTTTGAGAGTCATAATATGAATTCTAGTTCTTAATTTCTTGGTGAAGAGAAGGATTTGAAAACTCTTTCGTGAAGGTCCAAAAATACTCTCAAGTTAATGGTATGTTAAAATGGCTAGAAGAACCTCCAATCCAATTCTCTCTCTGAGAGATTTCTTGACCAAATTAGCATTCGAACTGGGAAAATCTGCCCTGATAACAAATTTGTTCAAGTTGTATAAGCTACTGACAGTAGCAAATGAACCCGCACATGATTGTTCATGATGACTATCCTTGCAGCTAAGAGAATGGGATTAAGGTTAAGAAACAGCTGGAAAAAAGATATTTCAGTAAAAGATATTGATTTTGGAAGAATTATTTTTACCTCTTTTGTTGTTTAACAAAATGATAGCACATTATACTGCAATTTATTTCATCATTTAAAAGGCATATTTCCCTTTCCAGGTATTATTAACCAATCCAGATACGAATTCGAAAGCATCTGAATACAGGTTTTTGGAATCCTGGCTTGGGACAGGCCTTATTACAAGGTAAGATAAACTGAATTATTATTAAGCGTAAAAAAATAAGAATCTATTTCAGAAACATTGATTCAAAACTGCAAGAGAAAGGAAATTGAAACTGAAAAGTTATGTAAAAGGAATGACCTTTTGCACACATATTAGTTATATTCTATTTTCAGATCGAACCACTTATCTGTATGTTTGATGAAATTCTGAAAAATCTTTTCTCTAAATGGAGCTATAGAACTATATGAAAGGAGTTTTAAATGTTCTGAATAATACTAACGTTTTATTTTCAAACCAAATTATCATTATGCTGTCAGAAGTAGTAGCAGATCAAGTTTTGAAGGATCTTTGCTCGATAACTGAACCATAAAGTGAAATCTGCAAAGAGCTTCAAATATTTTGGAGGAAATATCAACAGAGAACTTCTTCATAAGGAGTGATTTTGAAGAAGAGGTTAAAGCACCACATCGCTCAGTACTACAGAAATACCCGGTTCCATATTTTAAAAGATACAGGATCGAAGAGATTTTGAGAATCAGAAAAGGAAATGCCACATCAGTCGAATATATTTTTGCAAATGAACTAATTATCGTAGCAAATAAATAAAGAACATTAAGCACTCATTACTTTTTTATCAGAAACATTTACTTTATGGAAATAAAAGAAAATTACAATTGTAATACCTTATATTTCTTATACCTTTTTTTATCTGGTAATAGCTTTGTTAAGTCAGTCCACAGCCTTAGACAGTATAGTGGTTAGCGGTTAGTATTCTAACCCGGACTGCAAGCTGCGTAATATAATACAGCCTTCGCTTAAAGGTTGGATATCACTGTCGCGTATTCTAAGTAACATTTTAGATCAGTAGTTCCCAAACTTCTCCGAGTTACGGCGCCTTTTTTACAATTAATCTTTTATCCGGGCGCTCTACCCCAAGTGAAGGTATGAGTAATCGTATGCAAGAGATAAGAAAATAACCATGTAGCTTCATTATTTAACATTTTTTACTGTATTAACATTAAATTAATAATCAGTGTGATAAATGGGCCTGCAAAATCTATCACAATCATGGACATTTTCTCAAACTGTAGCGGTAAACTGGACACGTTCACCCTCATTTCCTTTTCGAAGTTAATTTTTTTTCTATACTTGCTTTTTATCACAGCAACTACCAAAAACCAAGCTTTACACAAGTACGACCTCGAAAATGGAATTAAAATGCGCTGAGCCTTATCACTTAGAAGGGGATATTCATCTTTGAGTAAAATCCAAAATTCTGTCAATTTCATGCTGCAAATTTTGCTTTCAAACTGTTGTAGTAAGATAATTTGATAAGATTCTCTTCCGCAAAAGTAAGTTCAGAAGAAGCACCACTAGCTTTAACTGGATCTTGAATCCACGTAAATCTATCGAAAGTTTCACTTCGAAAGTGTTTTTCAAACCAGATAATTAGCTGTGATAAATGCCTTTCAAACATGGTTTTTATATCTTGAGAAAGATCAAGGTTATTTGACGTCAAGATTGGCTACAATATTAAAAAATAACTTTCCCCAAATTTTTCTCCATAGTTTGAGGTTTTTTATAAAAGCTGATATTTTTCCCGTTGACATCAAATGATACACCTTTTTCGCTTGCACAGAGAGAGATATAGATTAAGAGAATTCAGCTTTTCAGAAATATTGCAAAAATATGTCAGTTTTATTGAAACATCGGCATCAGTAAAAACTTCTGCATCTTTATATCCTTCCTCTTTAAGGAAAGTAAAAAATCCTCGCCACAATTCAAAGGTACACGATAAAACATTACCACAGGGAAACCATCGTGCAGTGCCATAATACAACAAAGATATTCTCACACAGATGCTTATAAACGGCTCCCATATTCTCATACAGAGGTTTAAAAAACCTTTCTTTCCGTGGACGAGGTGTAATAAAATTTACCACCTTCACTGTATATTCTAACACCTGATTCAATGCAGGACTCAGATGCTTTGACGCAAACGCGCCTCTGTAAATAATGCAATGTATTCACAGTGTATTTGCTGATTGCTTCGAATAAGAGCCAATAATCCTTCATAGCAGCCAGATATGGAGCGAGTTCCATGAGTACCGATACTAACGCTTGGCCCATAGACGCTTGGGCCCATTGAAATTATTTTAAGACATGAATTTATAGGTCCAAAGACTTTGCTTCTGCAGTAATATTTTTACAAAACAGAAAGACTTCTTCAATATTATTACCATTTACAAATCGTACATAAATTATCAAATGAGCATACATATTATTACGCTTAGACTCATCTAGCTGTAATCCAAATTCCACTCCTTTAATGATTTCAATTAATTGATCATTAATATCTTCCGCCATATATTTATTCTCCGACTAATTGCATTATTGGATAAAAGCACTTTTTATAGCAACTTCCCAGCAGACTCACCAACTATGATGTTCACTACATCTACAGCAGCCGGCAGAATTAATACTTTTGTGGTGATATGAGGTTTCTCACATTTCGTGATTCAATAAACCACCTTGTAAGATGCTAAAAAGCGTTGTTTGTTATTGATGCATTTATGCTATCAAAAAAATATTTTGTTATTATTGTTTCTGTTCTTTCCACTTCTTGGCAAAAGTCCTCTAGGTTTGCCAACTATGCTGTAATGATTAGCTTTTAAATGCCGTTTCAATTACTTTGAAAGTATTCACTCCGCTGCCAAAACTTTCATACACATTACACATTGGGGTCTCGCTTCAACATTCATTTCTGTTGACGTAAAACTAAACCAGAAACAAAAAGTAGAATAAAAGACGAGAATCCTTGTGCCTCCTTTTTAATCTTCTGTTTCTAAAGCGGATATTTTCATCGATAAATTTTAAAAGCTGTCATTCTGCAATAGCCGTTAGAATAACAAATATTTGTTAGACTGTGCCCTGTGCATGATTCGAATCCTACAAATATTCATAACCAATGGCTTGCCTTTGACCACCAATCTATAGTGAATATTTACTGAATTTGTGACTTACTCGGCGATTATGTTCGAACTATGAATTAATAAATCTCCTTCGGATGGCATTTTTTTCTCTTTTACCAAGTTTGTAATATGTTAACTTTCTTTTTCAACTTTTGCAGTAATGGAGAAAAATGGAGAGCTCATAGGAAGTTACTCACACCTTCCTTCCATTTCCAAATTTTATTAGATTTTCTGCCTATTCTCAATGAACAGTCGCAAGTATTAGTACAAAACATTGGATCCGTGGCAAGAAATTCTGTAGGAGATATTGTGCCGCTGATTACAATGTGCACATTAGACATTATATGTGGTAAGTAAATCATTACTATTATGCATCGTTCAATAGTTTTGATATTGTTAGTTTTAATTTAATTCTTCTATACACTACTAGAAAATTCCATTTCCCGTGTAAAATGCACGCATTTGCAGAAATCCCATACGGGTACTCTTGAGCGTTGCTTTTAAACGAAAGAGAAATCTGCTGTCTTTTATTACAGGAGTAGGACGTTCCACAGATGACACAGCGGCTATGTCATATGAAGCAGTAACTTTATTATAGAAATCCTTTCGAGAACCAGGAAATGGCCATTGATATTCATTTAATTTTTGAAATAAATCGAATAAGAAATAAAAGAAAGAAATAGTACAATAAAGGTATAAGAAATTCAAAAAATATTACATGCAACCTCTTTCATATGATTCATTAATGAAATTTTATTAAAATTTCTCTACTTATCGAAGTTTTAATAAGTGTATTAGAGCTTTCCTTTGTCGTACTGTTTATATACTCAAGTGTTAAAAAAAAAAAACGTGATTATAGTACATTCATTACATGTGCATTAAATTTTCTGAGAAATTTTCGCATGCTCGAACTGAAAAATCCATTTTAGGCAACAAAGGTATTATCCGATGATTTCTTATTTTGGAAAACTAATTTTATATTTATTTTTTCACAATTTTTTAAAACAAATTTATTTATTTAAGTCTGATATTCGGAAATTTGATCCCAATCAATTTTGTTTTTCAATGTTAACTAAAAAGAATTTTTCTGATGATTTTTGACATTTAAATACAATATCCCAATTAATGAAATTTTCATGGATAATCGTAAACGATTCGGATAAATATTTAATAAGCTGAAATATTATTACGAAGCTTGGTTATTGCTGGTACTGTGAATTCGTCTCGAGCTATTATTTGGTAGTCGGATTTAACTGCTTCATCAGGGGAAGATTGTAGTTCCTTATTTTTAAAATACTAAATAAAATTATTTTTAAATTATTTTTCAAATACAAAAATTTTAAACTACATAGTCTAATCCGAGTATATAAGAGTCTAATATCTGCATCTGTGTTGTTAATGGTGGGGGGCACTCCCAAACGCGATGTTAACGTTTAATTTGTCATCGATGTCAATTTATCACCGGACACAATCTGGAGAGTAACACAGTGTCACGTCTGTATGAGTTTACCTTCCAGTCATTGAGCTAGATCTTTCTGTTTGATGGTAACATTGGCTCTGGTATCGATAGTTATGCTGCAAGGAAACCCATTTATATGTCTTAGGATGAAGAGTCTATTATTGCTGCCACTCCCTGCAGAAAGCTGAAGTGCTTTAAGATGGGGCTTCTCAATATCTTGCAAACTCTGCCTTGAGAGATAGCCACTAATTAGTTTCCCTCGTGTGTCTTGGGGGTGTTCTGTAGTTACTTCTTACGTGGCCTTCACCACTGCAGTTCCATACTTTAAGATCGGTTTTTTCCAATCCTATTCCGCATCAAGATATTCAGCTGCCTAATTAAGTCGTCTATACGAGCAGTCACTTAACCAACTGGCTCTTAGACACGAGCAGCTTTGATTGAGTGGGAGTCTATACCGGTTGCTTGAATTCCATCTTCTACATTGAAGCGTTGTTTAGATCCTTGGCATCCGTCATTGGCCCGGTTTTCTGTATTTCAGGATCTGGGATGCTACTGACGAAGCACTGCAGGGACAGGATTTCTCTTTTTTCTGTTGGGCAATCCAAAAAGGCGAGAGAAGATAGGCTTTCTGCTTTCGTGAGGAGCTCCTAGAATGCTTCCGTGGCCTTTATTCGCGAGATTTTAATTGAAGCCTGCTTTTAAATACTTCTCACAAACTAGTCTTTTAAACACTTCTCGCTTAGGTTATTTCGAAGCAGGAGACATGAAAAATGAGCAATGCTCTCGCCGAGACTCGAACCACGGGCATCTCGAATACACGCCGAGCGGGCTGACCACTACACCACGAAGGCATGCTAATAAGGCGGGAGAAATAGCTTATAAAGTAAGCATTTACATAATTTGCATTTAAATATAAAACGTTTTGATTTGAAATATTTCTGGATGACATTTCACAAGTTAATAGCAGAAAGCATATTTCAGGTGAGAACTGATTTTGTTAGCACTTGTTCGAGTTATTCTTATAGTATTCTTTTTAATTAATTGCTGTGTTCGATTTTGCGCTAGCTGAGCATTCTAGATAAATTATAATAGTAAAAAAATAAAAAGAAAATTTGAAAGGTTTCAGATTTTAAATTACGTCCAAAGCGGCGTTTTTTTTAACATTTTGTGTGTTACCTTTATTTATTAAATATCATGTTCTTCGCACTTAAAGCATAAAATGCAGTTAAAGAACAAAATATATATATCAAAATATAATATAATATCGCAAAATAATTTTAAACTGAGCATATCTTTAGAATTTGCTATACACAGTCTCACGCCCTGGAGATAAAAATGTTTTTTTTTCTATAGAACGTTGCCTTTGAAATCTTTAAGTTTGTTAATCAAATTTCGTTAAAGTTTTATAAAATATAAAAACAATAATAAAACAAATTCCAAATTTCAAATTTGGACTCCCAGATGCCCATATTCGCAGCAGGATTACGTCATTCAAAATTCAATGGCTCTAGGTACCTTCGCTTTATCACAATGAGAGAAATATATATGAATTTATGCACATTCTTCATTATTTAATTTCTTTAAATATAATAAAGGGCATCAATATTTGGTGGCAACAGTTTGAAAAGTGTACCGACATTTAACGTTAAATCGCAAAACGAAAACAATAGTCCTTCAGGAACAAAGCCCCTTTGGACTAAAAGCGTTAAAGTAATTGGCATAAAAAGACTTGCCTCCTTGGTTACAGCCGAAAACATCGCGGCAAAAACGTCGCGGAGAAAACAAAGCAAGGCGAAAACGTCGTGGGAGAAAATAAACCAAAGGGAAAACATCGCAGTTCTAAAACATCGTGGTACAAAACATCGTCGTCGAAAAAGCGGTTCAAAAACTTCGCATTTTAAAAACATCGTCTTCGAAAATATCGTGGTAAAAAATAAAGTACCTTACAAATCATCGCATAACGATTACGTCGCAGAAATGCGTTTTTCAGGCTTTGCTAAGTGTTAATGGATATTCGCATAATGATTTATGAGAGCAAGCTGGAAAGAAGGATTTTTAAAAAACAGGAAATTTAAACAAAACAAAAAATAATTTTCACTATAAGAGTATCAGATTAACAAAAGGGAAGAAAATAATACCATAATTAACGTAGCAATTTTTTTATAGATAAGTTTATGCAGTTACTTATCTTTTTTTTTCTATTCTCTTTTAGATTATACTTTTCATGAAAAATTATCAGTAAAACATTATAAAAAATAATCTATTAATGTCAAGTAATTAACTATTTACATGTAATGAACTATGTCAGTTTAAAATTAAGTGCTATAAGTTGCGTTAATTTTCTATGCTTAAGTTTCCATTTTACATTTTCAGCAAATATTTATTAGTTAATAAAAAATATGAAAGTGAAAATCATCCTTCTTTCCATCTTGCGCTCACAAATCATTATGCGAGTTTTTACAATTATTAAAGAATCGTTAATTTTTATAATTATTAAAGCCTGAAAAACGCACGCCTGCGATGTTATCGTCATGCGATGATTTGTAAGTACTTTATTTTTTACCACGATATTTTCGACGGCGATGTTTTTAAACTGCGAAGTTTTTGAACCGCTTTATTTTCTCCCACGATGCTTTGTACCACGACGTTTTCGCTTTGCGTTGTTTTCTCTGCGACATTTTCATCCGCAATGTTTTTGCCGCGATGTTATCCGCGGACACCGCCTCCTTAGCCCCCACTTTTGAAAAATTAAATAATTCCTTTTAGATAAAGAATTATTTAATTTTGCAAAAGTGACAAAGCCTCTTTGGAGTAAAAACGTCAAAGTAATTGGCATAAAAAGACTTGCCTCCTTAGCCCCCACTTTTGAAAAATTAAATAATTCTTTTTTAGATACTGTGAGTAAAGCTGTTTTGTCAAAATTAGGGGAGTCAATCAGTGTCAATCTTACATATTATATTTATTTAAATGTAATATAGATATAAGTTATAGAATTATTAAAAAATCTCTCTTATTATATTGAATCGGAGGGGAAACATACCAATGTAAAATTTAGAATTAGGCAAAAAATCAGCCTTAGATTAGCAGAAATTTTGAATAATGCTATCAGTTTCAAGGGCAATCAAGGGTTCAAGGGTTCTTTAGTAGAGGGGAAAATTAGAATTGCCATATATATTTAAAACAATGCCAATCGAAGGTTGTTTTTTTGCCTAACTTTAAGTAGCTCTTATTATAGTTAGCTTAGAAGTATCGGTAGAATTCCCTCAGTTAGTATGCAGATAAAGAAATGATTATAAATATACGCACAATTAAAAACGAAAACAAGTTTAAAGAAAACGGAACTTTCTGTTAAACGAGTAGGGCATTTTACCTATTATTTTAAAACTGAGTAACTATTATTAACAATTTTAATGTTCAGTGTAAAATGCATAAAGAAGTTACATTTTCTCTTCCAAATTATAGCTATCTTCCACATAAAGTTCGTTTTAAACGCTGATTCTTCAAATTAAAAACGGTAATTACTATGTTTGAATTGCATCTCGGCGTTCAGTGTCAATATGACTTCGTCATTATTTCTCACTTTTTGTTTCAGGAGGAAAAGCTCCTATGAGCTAGCCCTTCTCTTCTAAGGCCTGGCTCCCTCTCGTGTAATTTCGGCAGAGAAATTTCCAGTAGCTCCGATTTCTCGAAATTGGTAGAAGGCATACACAGTTATAGCTACATAGGGCCGGATACAGTTACAGTTACATTTACAAAGAAGTCGTATCAATTAAGATTACACAGGGATCGGACCAAAATGTCGCCAACCTTAGCTACTTTTGAAATTTCTCGCTAAATTTGGCGACAAATATTAGTAGCTTTGCGCTGTATCGTAACCGTAAAACCGTAGCCAGCTTTTCGCTGTATCAAATGGACTTACCCCTTACCCCTATTTTTTCGGCGATGCTCCCCATTCTGAGGCTTTTCATAGTACTCGTATAAAGCCTACTACAATTTACATATAATTTCATTAACAGTTTTTACATATGTACAAAATTATTAACAATATTTAGAATACGAATTAAAACGTGCATTGTAGTTTGATATTTTGATGCAATATGGGTATTAATATATTTCATACGTTGTCTATATACATATACATGAAATAATAATAACAAACTGAGAGGTCAATGACGAGCAGGAGTTTTGATGTCGTAGAATGCTGTGATGCCGATCTACACTGAATAAGAAATTTGGCAGTCGAGGCAGATTAACGCTTCATTTTATTTTCAGTAAACATATTGCGGCCACAAACAACTTGGCACATTATTTGTGCCTATTTCAAGAGGTTTACATTTTTGATAACTTTGCAGCAAGAAGAAAGCGGCAGACAACAATCCAACTAGGCCGAAGAGTAGCGAGGAAGTACATTACGTTCAGAATGAAATCCTAATTCAGACTGGCTATTCAAGTTTTAGATCCATTTGCATCACCAGAATTATGTGAGTGTCATATGACATGGATTAATCTAGAAATGTCGCAGTGCAGAGAGAGGTTACTATTTTTAGAATTGAGAAGGAAAATTTATGTTGCTAATTTAATCTTTTAATTCTCTTTTTTTCTTACACATCCCCCCTTCAAGGAGAAAAAGACGTAGCGACAGAGAAGCCTTTTTAAAGGAAAAGGTTTATAGCAAGCGAAGAAAAATAATTTGAAAAATATAAACCCGAAATTTTGACCAAAATAATTACTTACGTAATTGCACAATATGAACTTATATAACTTTTTAGAATTTTTTAGATAATATTTTAGTCCTTTAAAAATTTTTAGTTCAAAAATTCTTTGCACTGCATCAGTTCTAGATTAATCCATGTCATATGACTATTACATAACTCTTCTGGTGATGTAAATGGATCTAAAACTTGAACAATCAGTCTGAATTAGAATTTCACCCTGAACATAATGCACTTGCTCGCTACTCTTCGGCCTAGCTGGATTGCTGTCTGCTGCTTTCTTCTTACTGCAAAGTTATCAAAAATGTAAACCTCTTGAATTAGGCACAAATAATGTGCCAAGTTGTTTGTGACCGCAATATGTTTACTGAAAATAAAATGAAGATGTAATCTGCCTCGACTGCCAAATTTCTTATTCAGTGTGGATCGGCATTACAGCATTCTACGACATCAAAATTCCTGCTTGTCATTGACTTCTCAGTTTGTTATTATTATTTCATACATACATACATATAAATAGTTCCTTATATTTCTCATATTGTACATTTATAGTGCTAATGCATTATATAAGTACTTTTAATCATACTGAATATATCTACACATCATACAAGTACTTTTAATCATACTGAATATATCTACACATTATACGCGTATAATTACTTGTATACTACGTATGATCAGAAAATTGTGAAATTTTGTGGCGGACTTAAGGAAGAAATGAGTTACAAATTAGTTGCAAATAGAGTCACCAGAGGGCATCAATTTAATAAATTATACGTTTAGCTATACCTTCACAATAAATTTTAATATTTTACAAATTTCCTTACAAAGAACATGTTCCACATGATGGCAATCATTTTCAGCTACCATCTGAAATCGCAAGATGGCATGCTCCAGAGTTGACCGAAGTGTATGCTGGGAAATGTTCAACACGTGCCGCGAAATGCTGGCTTTAAGATCAGGTGAAGTTCTTAGATTATCACGATTTGCAACATGTTTCAAATATCCCCAAAACCAAAAATCACATGGGTTGACGTCTGGGGATCGGGGAGGAAACACATTACGAACGTGTCGGCTGTTTTCGTAAACAATTTTACTAACGAAAAGCGATCTCGTGAACTTATCGTCAATGTGAGCAACAAGCACATTGAAAACAAAGTCTTCACCAATGTTTCTTATATTTATAATAGTTGCTGCATGACGTCGAGAAAAATTTACATTTTTACTACATGTTTTCAATGTAAAATGTCCTCTGGTAACGCTATTTGTAACTAATTGTTTTTCTTTGAAAGACATCTTCATCCGTTCATTAATTCCACCACGGAATTTCACAATTTCTGATCTCTAGTTTCGCTTGTAGGTAGCTTTGAAATAGGGCTTTTCAATTATAGACACCCTGTATATATGCTTTGATAAAAAATAATGATGATATAAAATATTTTCATGCTTTTAAATTGCGTCTGGTTTGATAAAATTTACATTCTGTATAT
>KK119152.1:195077-259150 GCA_000611955.2 Stegodyphus mimosarum
TGTATATATAAAATATATATATATAATGAATAAATGCAAAGTAAAAAGCAGTTCAAAACGTAAGCCAGTCGCGCGCTGATAATAGCAACAAGTGATGGTAATAATGCAAAATAAAATTAAAAAAAAAACGTTTAAAATTCGTCACATATCCAATGTGAAATAAAGCACGCACAAAAGCCAAAAAACCAGAAGCACAATGGCAAGCTGCAAGAAATAGGGGCAAAACATGTCAAAGGAAAAAATGAAATATGAAATTTACATCTTTCGCTGCAGGGTGTTGGTAGGAAAGCAATAAAAAAGGCAAAACAGCCTTTTTCTGAACCGACGAAAGGTACAAATTAAAGTTTAAAATAATCTTGGAAATGCAATAAAAATAATCTGTGTCTTTATCTGTCCAACTCCTACTGGGCGGAGGAGGGAATGCAAAAAATTGCAAAATTACAGCATCAGAAACAGTTTCAAAAGAATTGCGAAATAATAGACAAATTAAAAAAACTTATTTTGAGTAGATGAAGTCTAAAAATAAAACTTGCAGAAATAAGTATCCAGTATCTGAAAACAAAACCATAGGAAAATGTTTTAATCAAATATTTGAAAAAATAAAACTATATGCAAATATTGAAAACATGCGGGTCGGTTAAAAATAATAATATAAGTCATAAACAGGCAATAAAGCTTAAACATCTAATAATAATGTAATAATTCGAGTGGACTGCATCCGAAAATATGTAAAACAGAAGTAACCTAGCATATGCAAAAATAAAAGACATAAATGAAAACTTGATCTAGAAATATAAAGAAAAAAAGTAACAAATAGAGGGGTTAGTTCTTAAAATTTAAAGCATATGAAAAGGAAAAGATTTGAAATAAAAAAATATACACACTCCTGCAAAGCCTAAAATGTGTTACGTAATGAATTTAGATAAACTACAAATTTTAAACTGATTAAACTCAATAAAAATAAATAAATGTAGTAAAAATGTCTTATTTAAAAAAAGGAAAAAACACGGCATTACCTGAATGAGGAATTCTAAAAAGCCGCTTATCTGAGTTCAAGTGAAGTATTAATTCTCTTTAGTTCAACGAACAGAAAAAATTATAGTGTTTAATTCAACGAATGGAATAAATTAAAGTGTTAAATCACAAAATAATTAAAATATTTCTAAAAGTTTTAAATGCATAATGGGAAATTTTTTGTTGGAAAAGTAGAACATTTTTTTTTTGAATAAAAAATAAATAAATTCAAAAAAATGCGAGGGTTGTGTTTAGTAAGCTACGAGCAACGTTGTAAGCAAGCTTATAGAATACAAGACAAGAAGTTATAAAAATTGCTATAAATTATAGGTCACCTAAAAGAAGATAATGACAGAAAACAAAAGTTGTCATACGTTACAGAATATAGAATTTACTCAAGCGGGCTTTCTTGAGACTTGGCAGCTCAAGATGGCGCATTTTGTTAACAAAAGAGATAGAAAACTATGAGACTGTCTATCAGGACTCGTATTTCGTTTTATCTGCTTGGCGAATATGACGTGTCCTGACTGGACAATGAGTTGACTGCAATTATGTCCTATGGAGTGTAGCAAAGACGGCAAGACAAGAAGGGTTAAAATTACCCTTTATTGTTCCTCGATTTTACAGTCGCTCCTTGTGGAAATTATTTTGATTAATAGATAGATGGCGCTAGCGTTTCGTGTGAAACGTGACATGCCTTTTTTGAATTTCGGCAGACTCTCCCCACCGGGAGCTCTATGTCTAGGTAGATAAGATGGATTCGTGCGTAGTTTCGCACACTTGTCGAATAGGAACAATGAAGTTCCTATTAAAATATTAGATTTTTCGATTGGCATTTAAGTATTTCGATCTTTTATGATTGATGCAAATCTGTAAGTGATTACTTGTAAATAATGTACATATTAAACTTTACGTTTTTAAAATTATCCTAGCCGTTGATTTCTATGACTCTTTGAAGTTCCTGCACTTCGGGATCCAAAGACCAACCACTTGTGGTCGAACGTAAAAATATAAGACTACTAGAGATAACTTTTAATATTTTGCAAAGACGACTAACACTAAAACTGGCCTTTTAAATTACTACGTCTGTAGTATGCAAACTGCAGAAAACTACAATACGTCTTTAGCTTTCAAGAGAATTAAAACCTCTGGCCTTAAAGGCGGGCAGTAACTGATGCAAGCTCTCGTGAAGCCTCGTAGGAAGAAGACTCACTCTCTCTCTCGTTCTACTGTGCTCTTGGCAAAAAGCCAGAACTTAAATACTTAAGCGTTAGCAAGTACGATTTCCATAAACATATTCACACGTTAATTCTGGCGGGAAGTGGAAAATAAGAGATGATAACAAAGTTTTAAAATAAAATAAACGTTGTCAATAAACAAGTCAAACTTAAGATCCTTACAAGTCTAATTAATTTGGAACTAATGTTAGAATTTTGATAAGAATGCCTAATTCAACAGTGTTAAGAACATCCAAACTATGGTTCCGGAATGGTTTAGGTACAGCCTGCCATAAAAAACAACAATTTTGTAGTGAAAATAATTTTTAGGTTGACAGATGTATTTTACAAGCTGTTTTTTGAGGAAATTATGTGGAATTTTGTTATCTTTTGGTATTTTAATTAATAAACTAAAGTCTTTTGTAAAATCATTGCTGTTGATTAATAATAATGTTAACAGTAATTTTTCTGGAAATATTAGAATTCCATTTAATTAGCTTAATTGCTTTGAAACTGAAAAATCTTCTTTTACATTCTTTAAGTCTTTAACAAACACACACACAAACACATATATACAGGGTACATCTAAAATGCTTCAACAAACTTAGAGGGATGACAGCATTCATCAAGACGAACAAAAAATGCAATGGAACATGGAGTTGCAAATTACGTTTAAAGGGTGAAACTCGAGAAAATGCGTCTGGAGATGGACAAACTAAGACAAGAAAGAAACATCCCAAAAATTATTTATTGCACAGAATAGGTACAATACGAACTGGTGATGTGCAGAAAAAACAACAATTGTTTAAAGGGTCGACCGCGGACATTATTACATCGACGGAGGAACGACTGGAGGACACGCTCGAAGATTACGGGAGTTTCCTGGATTTCTGTTGCAGCAGATTCCTCCGTCGATGTACTGTCCGCTGTCGACATTTTGAGCAACTCTTGTAAAATTTTTGTTTTCTCTGGACATCATGATCTGTATTGTACCTATTCTCTATAATATTCTGGAATGTTTCTTTCTTGTCTCAGTTTGTCCATCTCCAGATGCATTTTCTCGATTTTCACCCTTTAAACGTCATTTACGACCCCATGTTCCGTTGCATTTTTTGTTCGTCTTGATGAGTACTATCATTCCTCTAAGCTTGCTGACGCATTTCAAATACACCCTGTACATGCATACAAACCATGACACAAGAACTACATTATGGATAGTAGGTTTTCTTAGCTAAATTACATACATTTTAATTCGAATTTTAATTGTATTAAATATGCATACATATCCTAATTATACATTTTTCCAAACAACATTGATTGAATTCATACACATTCTATGTACCGCTGCTTTACTATACACATAAACTATAAGGTATTTTCTCCCTCCTAAAGAGAACTAAAAGAGTGGTGGAAGATGATTCTCAACCACCAGGATTTGGTAAGTATATAAGTTAGGTTAGATAAAAAGTAAAAGGTAAAGTTGGTAGGTAAAGTAGATATATAAGCTATTTCTCGCGCCTTCTTAGCATGCCTTCGTGGTGTGCACATTGGACGCGTATTCAAGAGGTCCAGGTTGGATTCCCGGGGAGGGCGTTGCATATTTTTCACGTCTCCTGCTTCAAAATCCCAATGACATTACAATGGCGATCGCGCTAAAAGTTGGTGGACAATCATTCATCACCAGTAGGATTTGGTGATTGGGTTCGCTAACGCCTCTCGCCTTTTAAAAGGTGGAATATATATAAGGTATTTTCTTTCTCCTTTCCGCATGCATTTGTGGTGTAACAGTAGCATACGCGGTGCATCTTCGAGAGGTCCACGTTCGAGCCCCGGCGATGGCACTGCATATGTTTTACATCTTCGGCTTCAAAACAAACAAACAAAAACAAAACAAAGCCAAAAAAACCTAATGACTCTACAAAACAACAGATTCATAAAAAAGTAATTTTTTTATGTGTTTCTTTAATAGGTAGTTTTCATATTGTATGCACAATCGAAATACATTCATTACTATTTTATTAAAGAAGGCAAGTTTCTAAACTTAGATATAACTTTTAACCTCGCATCTGTTAGCACAACAGCTACAGATAACATGTTGAATATAACTTCATGACTCCTCGAGATATTTAGTTCATCTAATTAACATTCTGAATTTATTTTATTCTCAGAGACAGCAATGGGTATACGCCTTAATGCACAACTGGAAGGCTGCAGTGAATATGCCAATGCTTTACGTGAGTACGTAATCTTTTTCTATGAGAAGGAAACAATACCTTCTTTGCTTCTCTACATGATTAATAAATAAATAGCATTTGCAATTCTATTTAATCCTTTTATTGTGAAAACTTTGATTTGGAATTTTGATAATGTATCTGTTCTATAGTCGACAGCTGGAACATATCAAAATCTCAAGGCAAATTTCAAATATCCGAATATATAAAAGTATAATTAAAATAATTAGTAAGATTTTTTCTTAAATTTGTCTGATTATTATTTTATAAAAATTTGTTTGTTTGAAATTTGTCTGAACAAGATTTTTCATAAAATTTTCTACTGGACATTTTTTCTGATTCCTATTAAGTAAAATTTTACATTAATGGATTAAGTGGATCCAGTGATAATAAATAAATAGTAAATCCCACGCCTTTTTATGCTATGAATTGCAATAGATGTTTCCGTTCTCCAAGCGTCCGAATCACTTACCTATATTTCTCCTTCTTGCTGTTCTTTCTTACTTTTTCACTCTAAAATTAAATGTCAATTAAATGTTTATTAAAATATTTTCTGTTGGTGTATCTTTGAGCTAGGAGAAACGCATTCATAATGATGGAAGGGTGAAGGATATGTTTCTGCGTTCTTTGGGGCTAAGTGCTGGAGTAGACATTTGCCCAACTCGAACCAAATTTCGATTAACACTATCCCGTGGCAAAGAAACAAAAACTGACTCACCTTTTTCTTTGGCAAGAAACTCTCAAGAATTCATTCTGGTTGGCATATTTCAAATGAACTTAAGGTTTTAAATATCCGTACTTTAGCCATATGGACGTTCCGAGAAACGTTTGTTTGTTGCATAGAGCAATCCTATGGCCACAGCGTTATGGCAGTCATGGAAAATTTCATCTATGAGAGGAGCTGGTAACTAGGAGCATTTTATTTAAATTTTTATAAAATGCTGTACCATTGCTTGCTTTCATGCGTCTAAAAATGTAACGACGAAAAATAATCCATCATCTTAATAGGTTCTGAATAGTGAGGTATTGGGGAATCATATGCCCAATAAAGACATTATTGAACTTTATTTTCTAATTTGTTTTCATAAGTGCAGAGCTAGATTATTCGTCAGTCATGAAGGACATCATTGCCTTATGATTTTTCGATCAAATAAAATCCGTGCAATTAATAGGAAAATTGCTCGATTAAACAAACACCTTCTAAGCGGATTTTATACATTCCTATAACTAGAAAATTCCATTCAGAAAATAATGATCTGCCATGAGCTTAGGCACAGTAATGTTACACCTTCATCGAGCCGAAAGAGCTAAAAAACGGTCTCTCGCAAGTGTTGTAACTGTAGGTCTGTCTGGAACATGTCTTCTAGACACAGAATCCTTTGGATTCAAACTTCTTCCATAGCGGGTGGACCACACTACGAGAGACAATGAGACATCTAGCAGCATCAGCTTGTGACATTCCCATTTTTATCCATCCGATCGCCCGCCATCTCAACGAATTGGGCAAACGACTTCTCCTGGACACTGATAGACTCTTTTGGATATTGTCCATAAAACTGTAATAACAGATGAAGATTAACACTCGTGAACAAAAATCATAATTTTTGCATTTTTTCTCCAACTCCTATATAAGTATTCATTTCTATAAAATAAAAGTGGTAGCTGTTATTTTTGCGTATATTTTCTTAAACTTCGTTACTGTCATGCATATGAACTGTGAATTTAAACGTTACTGACAGTTTTGTAATGGTGAGCTTTGAAAAACATGCTGTTCTTTAACTTTTGGAGGGCAGTGTGCAATTGAAAAAGCATGTCGATCGGCAGTCTCTAAGTGTTTATTTTATTGCGAATAATTTACGGATTTTCTTAAATGGAATTAAGGATAAATGGGATTTCTTTTTTAATTGGAATGGTAAAAGAGAAATCGACAGTAAAAGTTCTGCATAACTAAACGAATCTTAGCATAGCTATTGTTTTATTCATCATGCGTTTCATTGCTTTATAAGGTTTTTCTCCTACCTTCTACGCATGCCTTCTTGTTGTAGTGGTCAGAACGCTCAGCGCATTTTCGAGTGGTCCGTGGTTCGAGTCCCAGCGAGGGCATTGCACATTTTTTATTTCTCCTATTTCTAAATAGCCTAATGACTACAGCTTCTGAAATTTAACGTTATCGTTTATCTTTATATATCATATTCTCTTTATAAAAATGCGAAGAAACGTAAACTATCTTATCCCTTGGAAAATTTTAGGAAGAGAATGATACAATTTCTTTAAAAAACTGAAGGAGATACGCGTGAATATAAATGGAAGTGTTATTGTAAATTTGATAGAATTATAGCAATTTAGGAGTTTTTCTAAATGATAACTACTTAAACTCTTCTGCTACCAATTATGATATTATGATTGATAGCATAACTAAATGGAGAAATCACACAAAGACAAATAAAGTGTAACTATATTCTACCTCATCACTTGCGATAGATACATTAAATATTACAAAACAAAATCACCAATCTACTGGAATTTACAGCAAAACAAACTGAAATTAAAATTCTCTCGCTTACAGTTCTAGGTAATTTCTTATCAAACTTGCAACATTCTAGTCGGGTAACTAAAATCTACATCAAGTTCTTAACGTATTGTCAAAACAAGCGTCTGGAAATCTTGATTCTCTCGAGCAGCAAGCGTGACAGACGTTCGTCACACCCGAAAGTTGATTTAATGTCCTATTACAGTTCTGAAATTTTTTCTTCACTTACCAAAAAAATAGTCTGCTTCTGGAATGAGCGATTACGTGACGAAATCTATATATATAAAAGGAAGAGTCTGTCTGTCTGTCTGTGTGTCTTTCGTTCGTGCTGCGCGTAAGCTAATAGACCCAGGGCTACGAAATTTGGTATATAGGTGGATCTAAACAAGAGCCAGTGCACCTCGAAGCGATTTTTTTTTCGAATGAGAATTGTTTATTTTATATTTTTTGATGAAATCGCATTAGGTCGATAGTTCTCTCTCACTATATCAGCAACAATGGCACGCAGTCATCGTTGCTGACATAGTGAGAGAAAATTATCAATTTGACGCGATTTCATCAAAAAAATCTAAAGCTATTATTGCCCATATATTACTGTCGCCATTGTTCCTGATATCAGCGCAGTTGCCACTCGGAAAAATGAGGGCATTAATTCTGTGCAGTTTTTAAATTTAATGTTTCTCTTGGATATTGGACGCTTGTCGAGAGAAGGTAACGAGAAGTTGGTTAATTTATTTATTGGGATAGTTAATATTTGTATTAAGGGATGTTGTTTATTTCATTATATTTTTTATATTTTTATTGAATTTTGTTTTTTGATAAAATTGTTCCGAAGAATAAAATTCTGTGCAGTTTTTAAACTTAATGTTTGATATTCTCTTTAGGCACTTTTCCAGTACATTTAAAAGCCAGACGAAGGCCGGCCGCGTAGCGGCTAGTAATGAAACATAAAGGAAAGATGTAAATTAAAAATTAAACTTGTTAGTTAAACATAAAATTAGTGACACAGCAGCCTTGAGTTTGGCGTAGATTTTAGTCACGATCTCAATCGATGTCGAGGGTAGCAAGTACAGGTCCCTCTTCATCAAGAGCAAAGTAATCTGCAAGACTGGGTTGTTAGTTATACTCAACTCTCAAGCCACAGAACTTTAACTTTTATTTTATTCAGCAGTGCAAAAAATTGTCCAGAAATGTCCTCTATTATTTTTATGCTTCAAGTACTTTACTACATAATAATTGTGGGTGAAGTTACTTAAATTTCAAATTAATAATTTATTAATCTTTGTGAAAGAATATTTAATAAATCATTAATTCCTAAGTTTTAGTTTCAACTGAATTTGCATAATTTTTCGTTTGAATATTGCTTCTTTAATTCGTTGAATAAAATATTATGGAATCCTTAATAAAGAATTATGGCATTATATTAACAGAATGAGCTACTCCCTTATAAGCCGAATGCTGAGACCATGGCAGTGGAACGAATTCATATACTACCACTTCTTACCTTCAGGCAGGAAATATCGAAAAAGTTTAAATCTTGTCCATCGATTTACAAGAAAGGTAAAGTTCTTTTACTGTCTTGATCATTGAAAGGTAACTAAATTTCTTTTACATATGTTTCCAGATTATAAATGTGTAAGGAGTTTAATTAACTAGTATGAATTTTAAGTTCGTTTCAATTCAATCGCGTATCAGAATTATGAGAAAACTAGGAATTTAGAAGGCTCAGATGATGTCGAGATATAACAATATAACAGCTAATACCATGGAATATTATAGTCTGTGTTTATTGCTTGTAATAACAATTGTAGGCTCCGATTTTCAGAAATAATAAATTTATAACTAATGCAATCCTTGCTTCAATTACAACAACAAACAGGTGAAAGCTTTTTAATTAAACTTAACCTGCAAATTCGAATCGTTAGTGTTTACTACTTTCTATTCAAATTTAGTTAAACTCTGTGAGAATGCTAATATTGAACAATAGCCATACAGGATTTGACATGAAACCAAGCAGTTTTCATTATTTGTGTATTCAGAATATAAATACGACAATTAAAACTGTCCTGAAGTTCATGTTTCAGAGATCCAAGGGGATAATAATATAACAGATATAGAAATAAAGAGATAATATAACAAAATGTATTATGGCCACGAACGAAACAGCTTCTTATTATTAGTTTTATCATAATGTTCACACACACGCACGCACGCACGCATTAAAAGGCATCTATTTTTTGTGCTAGTGGAAATACAAGCAGAAGTAAAAAGATGAGCTTATGTTTTTGAATTTGATGCCATACTCTGATATGTAGTTAAATGGCTTGGTATGAAATATGTATGGCTCATAATTGTGCCTGCTAAGTGAGTATTGGTGTTATTCAGCACTAATGAGATATGCATACAGTAAGACCCCGCTTAACGCGGGGTATACGTTACATCAAAGTACAGCGTAATATGAAACAGCGTTAAACGAGGTTATCGCATCATGTAAATAATGGGGTTAGGGGGAGATGAGTAGAAAACTGATCAGGTATTTTACCATTAAATTTATTAAATGTTTTTAGAAAAATAAAACAAAAATTTATTTCTTACAAATATAGAAACATACTAAACGAATATACATATAAAAATAAATAAAATTCTAAGTCAGTATGTTTACATTTCAGATCATTCAGTCTCTTCTGTATTTCCAATTTTCTGCCTTTTTATCAAGAAGGTATCTAATGTAATTTGCGTTTTCCTTTTGCGCTCTGTAAGAAGTTGTTAGTAAGTGGATAAGGCATCCTTAACATCCCGTCTTGCCTTTGAACCCCTTTCAAAATTTGGGTCATTTTCAATAAATTGGTCCATAATTTCTGTTATAATGGTCAAACTGGTTTTTAGCTCTTGAAAGTTCTTTTTGCTCTTCTTCAGAATCACTACTTTCAATATTTTTGTGTTCTTGGTCCGCTAATTCCTTGAGCTCATCATTAGAAAGACTCGCTGCTATTTCTTGCCCGATTTCTTCGACATCTTCCACATTTACCTCCTCTAATCTCTATTGTTTCGCTAATTCCACTATTTCATTCATATCGGCAGAACGTCCAGTGTCACCGCCCTTGCTTAGATCTGGCCAAAACATTCTTCCACACCCCTTTCAAACATTTTCTGTTACCTCATTCCAAGAAAGTTTTATGTTTTCTACAGCATTCATGATATTGCAGTTTTTCCAAAACTATCTTAGTGATTGTTTCGCTTCTCCGTCTATTTTTTCAAACATCTGTCTAAGGGTTCGCCACAGGTAATAAGCCTTAAAATTTGATATAACGCCTTGATCCATTGATTGGACGTTTTGTCAGAGATCGTTTCTTCTTAACCCGTGTTCCTCAATTTCCTACACATGGCGGAGGGGGAAATTCTCACCGGCAGGTTCCTCGCCAAATCCCTTGGCGAATTTTCCCTCCGCTTTCCAGCGGCGTAATAGCAAACTAGTTTGCATTACATCTATGGAACCTTTCCTTTTTTACATAGACGTTCTTTGGCCTAACGCTGCGTGCAGTTTCGGGAAATCCCACAATTCAAATAAAAGAGCGTTAAGCCGAACCAGCGCTAAACGAAACAGCGTTAAGCGGGGGTGTTACTGTACTTGGGTGTAAAATTTAAATCATATTTACACTGATGTATGTTTAAATCTGTAAGACAGAAGTATTGGAAGTTAAAAAGGAAGTTAAAAAAGTATTGGAAGTTAAAAGGAAGTTAAAAAGGATCCTAAAAGGAAAAATAGGATGGAAGGAGGATGTCAGCCACTAAAAGGATGTCATAGGAACCGGGGGAAAGCACTAGAAGCAGGCAGGCTCAAATTAAATTAAAGAGAATGGAGCTATAGCTAGAAAAGTTGAAAGGGGAAGCGGACGCGACTTAGGACTGATTAAAAAGGATGGAATTTCGGAAAAGACAATTAGAGAGAGAATATAAGTTAAAAATTAAGGCGTTAGAAATTCATAAGATAAGAGAAGATAAAAGATAAAGTAAGTAGCAAATCGGAATCAGAAAGGTTTTTTAGATTGGAACAAGGGAAATGATTTTCTCAGCCATGATTGATCCTCTGTTTAAATCCAAGGAATGGCCATTCTTTTCCCATTTTGCAGAAATTATCTTTAATCTGTATAATATTCCAGAACAACATAAGAATAAAATTATTCTGCAGAGTTTAAAAACCAAAGTTGGTTCTCAACTCTGAAAGGGATTTAGACAACTACGTTAAAATTAACGACACGGTACTAAAGAAATTCCAGATTGCCCCATCACAACATAAATAGAATTTAGATAGATATATGAAAAAGTACGTAGAAATACGTACTCAGCACATAGCAAGGGTCAAGGCAACACTTAATTTCTATTTAGAATCCTGGAAAGTTAAAACATTTGATAAACTTTTGGTTGTGGATCAGGTAAAAGATCAATTACCTGCGAACGTCAAAGCCTACATGTTGCCAAAAGAGGTAGAATATTGGTTATCTCCATCGCGGCTTGCAAAGGTTTGCATAATTATGTTACAGAAATGCAGTGAAATGTTTATAGCGTCAGAGTGAAGGTCAGGTAAAATGATTTTGTCCAGGGATAATCTTGACATCAAAACCGAAAAGAGGAACCCAGAAAGATGATATGGAAGAGGTTTCAGACGAGAGCAAACGGAATGTGGTTCTTAGATCCTGGATACGCATAATAGCAAGAATGGCGTTGTATATAATCGGGAATCATATACCAAGTAGGAAATATTAATGGGCAGCGCTGTAGTTAATTAGTGGGTTCTGAATGAAGGAAATTGCGAAATTGGTTCAGGAAAGCTTACAAGTGGAGAACTTCGCAGCAAAGAAGATGGCCGAGAGAATAAAAGTGTCATTTTGGTGAGAAGATTGGCGAAAGAAATCCTGAAGTGGTACAAATCTTGCAAGAATGCCGATTTCGAAAGAAAATTAAAGTAATTAAAGTGTAGGAAAAGGCGCCCATTACAGCAATAAGGAGGGCAGAACTTCAACAACAGCAATAAAGAAGCCAGAGCAACTTGTTCCAAGTTGTAAACGCGGATATTTTAGGGCCGACTGAGCCTAAATGGTAAAGAGGGCACGAGTATATGTTATTTATAGTGGATCAACACAGTAGATAGCCAAAGGCGATACAACTCAAAGCGGTGAACGCGAAAGCCACTTTTGACATCTTCATTGATGAAATAGAGTCCCAAGAATGATCGCCATGGATATTGGGACGAATTCTAAAGCCAAATTAAGGGAAGGTTTTTGGGAACAATTAGGAGCCTCGCTAAAATTTTCTGCGCCAGGTTATACGCAGCCAAATGGGTTGCTGGAATGGTAGATCGGAACGATGATATCAGTGTTGCATCGTGCAATAAATACGCAAGGACGAATTTGAGATAAGCAGTAACCATATTTACTATGGGCTTGTCGAGCGATACTGAACTCAACTACTGGTGTCTCACTATTTTTGTTAAAGCATGGTCGAGTATCAGTTGGACCTTTGGTGATAATTAACCAAACTGGGTACAGAGTAGACGACCACAAGGAGTTCGGGAATCAGTAATGGAACATTTAATTTCTCTTAGAAGTAGAATACAGGAGGCTGAAAAATTCGGAAAAAGTTAAAATTAGGAAACTTACCAGCAGAAATACGTTCATTATCACAGTTTAAGGTCTACGGAAATGAATTTGAGATAGGAGATGAAGTAGTAGTATTAATACCGACTTCAATAAACAAACTTTGCTTCAAATGGACAGAATCTCGAGAAATAACTGAGTAAAGCTCTCCACATTCGTATTTAGCGAAGTTACCGGATGAATCAATTAGGCATCGTCATCAAAATAAGATACAACCCCTTAAATGCAATGGAAATAATTTACAAAACTGATACTGAATTCACAGAGGTGCAGCAACTTAAAGAAACTATTCAAAGATAGATTATTAGATAAGACTGGTATTTCAGATGAATGGAAACATTTAACTCTGTTCATGTAGTGTTTGACGGAAAGATTAAGTGTGCTAAATTAGGATGCCACAGTACACTGGTGTGCAAAAATTAAGGACGAAGTCGAAAAATTAGCATATCAGCTGAACGAAGAGGCAGAGCGGACAGAAGGACCAATCAGGAGATTAAGTAAGGTGATGTACGGTAGCACATGCGCAGATATGCAGGTAGACGTAATGGGGGAGTGTCTGAGTAGTATAAAGCATGTTGTCGGTGTAAGATCAGTATTTCTGGCGAAGAGATTGCACGTCGTATAACAGTTAAAATCATACCGAGTTGCTGCCTCAGGAAGAAGTGGCGAATAATCAATCTGTTAGACGACATCTGGATGCTTTTACCCGAGGTCGAATCATTGGGAAGTTGGAGGAAGGCCCCAGTGTGACAAGTGTGGCTGCATAGTTCGGAATTGCTCACAGCATCGTTTCACGACTTTGGAGACACTTTCAAACTACAGGAACAGCTATCCGGAGGTATAGTAGTGGTCGTCCACGAGGAACCACACCCGCAGATGACCGGTATATTGCCTTACAGGCCAGAAGAAACAGGCGGCAGACAGCGGGAGAAATCGCTAGACACACGACACAGGCGACTGGACGACCGATATCGCGTTTTACCGTGGCCAGAAGACTGCACGGTGGTGGTCTGTTTGCACGACGCCCTGTACGGTGTGTACCTCTAACGCCTGCCCATCGGAGAAGGCGTTCTCTGTGGTGCCGGGAACACCGGTATTGGAGAGACAATGAATGGGGACGAGTACTCTTTACAGATGAGAGCAGATTTAGCCTGAGTTGCGATTCTAGACACATACACATCTGGACAGAGCGGGGAACACGCAATAACCCCTTCAACATCATCAAAAGGGACTGTTTTGGAGATCGCGGAGTTCTCGTTCGAGCAGACATAACACTTAGTAGCCGGACCGACTTTCATATCTCCCAAGGAGGTTCGTCACCTGGGACTGCTATTGTAACGAGGTTCTTCTTCCTTACATGCGTCTTTTCACAAGGGCTATGGGTCCTCAGTTCCTCTTCATGGACGACAACGCTCCACCTCATCGCACAGTTACTGTCGAAGAGCTGTTGGAGAGTGAAGATATTGAACACATGAATTGGTCGGCAAAATCTCTGGATCTAAATCCCGTCAAGCATGTACGGAACTTACTAGGGAGACCCGTGGCAGCACGTAACTCATCGCCAGTAACGATTCCGAAACTGCGATTGGTGCTACAAGAGGAACGAGCAGCAGTGTCTCAACGGCTCATTAACAACCACATATCGAGCATGCACAAATGATGTGAAACCTGCCTAGCAGTCAGGGGAGATCATATCCCCTATTAAAGACCGGATGTTTCTTGCTGGACACCCATCACAGTGATGTTTCTGCTTTCAGTCGCATTGCACTCCATGCTACTTTTTCAATAAAGATTCTTTTTATCCCTCTGATTTCTCTTTTAGTAAGTGTTGCTTATATTACTCATGTTCTTACGTATTGGGGATCTTACGGTATTAAATGTGTTGATTTGGAAAGGTTTTGTGCAAAGTTATATTGAAAAAACCGTCTCGTCCTTAATTTTTGCACAACAGTGTATCAGGTTAAAACCCGGTTTTGAAAGAAAGCAACCTGATATTTATAAGATACCCACAGCGTTGAAACCACAGGCGGAAAACGAATTGCAGATTTGTTTTGAAAGAGGTTTGATTGAACATTCAACAGTAGAGACTCTATTGTAGGCGGGGACAAAAAGATGGAATTGTACATTTGTGTTGTGATTACAAAGACTTAACACGGAAAGTTAAATAATCCCATTACCTATGCAAAACGCAGAGGAGCTGCGCTATAAGGCAGGGGTAGTACGCTATTTGTTTTCATCGGGTATTCTTAAAGTATATTGGGACATTTACGTGGGGGAGAAAGGTAAACATCTTACAACCTTAGTTTCGTTTCTCCGAAGGATCAATATCAACAGAAAGTGTTGCCGTTCGGTTTGTCAGATGCTGCCGCTACCATACAAAGGGTTATGAATCAGGCAATAGAGCACATAGTGATTATGCGGAAAGTTACACTGATGACATAACTGTTTATTCTTCCACATGGGAAGCATATATTAAATATTTAAGAGCAATGTTGAGTATTCTACAGACATTAAACTTCACGGCTAATTTGGAGAAATGCGCCTTTGTCAAATAGAAAGTAAAATATTTAGGCCATATAGTAGTCGCAGGCAGACGGCCCGGATCAGGAGAAATTGCAGATGAGTCAAAATTTGAAATCACCAAGTACCAAAAAGGCTTTGAGATCTGTGAATAGCGATACTTTTAACAGATCTCACCAGAAAGTCCATACCTAACGAGATACCTTCGGGAATGCAGCCGAGAAGGCATTCCAAGAATTGAAAGATTTGTGCACGACATAGTCACTGTGTAAGTCTGAATACGGAAACCTTTAAAGATTAATACAGACGGCCTCACTCAGGTATTGGAGCGTGCTTGCTACAATGCGAGGAGTGCGAGACAAACATACCTATCAAGTTTGCTAGAAAAAAACTAACTAGTGCCCAATCAAAGGGGAGTACTATCAAAAGGGAAGCATACGCAATTATGTGGGTCCTAAATAAATTCAAAATGTTGTCCTGAGGCAACAAAATTGTGTTGCATACAGACCATAATCCTTTGAAATACTATTTGACTGAAGAAGTACCGCGTAATGCTAGATAGTTCTGTATCTCCAGTTGCACTGGGCCGATTGACGAAATTCAACTTGCGTTTTTCATGTCTCGAAAGCGCGACTTAGGATAGCTCTCAAAATTTTAGCTCCTCATTGTTTATTGAATTTGGTATATATTTATTAATATCTCTTTTTCATTAAACGTATTTGATTCTTCCTTTCATATTTCGAAATTTAGGTTCATTTCAAATAAAATTCGGCTATTTTTTATGATTTATTTTTAAAATTTGTGTTTTTAAATAATTTTTATAAATGTTTCATTGCTGAAATATCGGAGAATTATATTGGCATTAAAATGCTTTTTCTTGTATTATTTTAATTGTAGGAAAGGAAGTTTTGAGATGTGCGTTTTTTATGTAGGTGATTTTTTTTGTTTATTTTTTTAAACTTTCAACATGAACTCCTTCAAGCTGTGTGGTTTTGCAGTTTTTTTTTTTCATGCCCAGAAGGAGAAGGATTTCTTTGGTGGTGTCAAATTAAAAAGTGGTTTTAATTTTTCGACAAGAGTCCAATAATTATAAACCAGAGGGAAGCTGTAAAATTTCCCTTTAAGCGATAAATCCTTTCGAGAACTCTTTCTGCTGACAGACGAGACCTGTGAAGAAAGTGAAGCAGCGACTGCGAAAACTGGTCGTGAGAGCTAATAGGTCGAGCAAAAATGAAGGGTGGACGGAGAATGACTGTGTGTGGGAGAATAGCTGAGAAAATTGTATTTGTCTGCAATGTATATAAGAAAGTAAAATAGTGTTTTTTGTTTGATTTGGTTGTAATGAATATCCAAGTATAATTCATCTGTCCGCAGAAAGAGTTCTTCTCTTAAACTTTACAGTTGACCCTAGACATACATTTCTTATTACAAAATTTCTTAAAAGAAGATGCGTAGTTTTATCTAAAAAAAGAGCTCAGTATTCTGAGAAAAAAAAGAAAAGAACCATATATCAGATAATTTTGAAATGCTGTGAAAATGCGTACGGGTAGAGGCACCGAAATAAGTATATTTTATAACGGAATGTGAATGCGGAAATAGCGAATGCAAGGAGTGGAATGTAAGGAAGTTATGAACAATAAATAAGCAACAAAGACAGGCAGAATAAAAAGAAACAAACATTTTAAACATTCAGCCTCTTACGATAGGTGATCGGAAGTGTTATGTATTACATATTTCAGTTGTGAATTAAAATGTCTTAATTGTAATGATTTAACTTAATTCTGCTATCAGACTTAAAGTTATTAATTTGTTTTTATTTTGTAGTTGAACTTAAGTTTCTTTGCCTTGTTGAAAAGTAATTGTTGTCATTTAATTTTTTCTTGACAGTTTTGGTTAACTCTGATTTGAGTTGCTTGAGTAATTAATTTTTTCTTTTACTTTTGGTAGTTTGGTTAACTATTTAAAATTTTCGTTTAGTTAATACTATTCTTAACTTGTTTGCTTAATGTTTAATCTCTTGTTAAGTTGACCCTTAAGGTCAATTTTTTTAAAGCTCTTTTAAAGTTTTTGCTTACACAAGTTGGTGCTTAAAGTTAATTAAGTTTTTAATGTGCCCCCATTTCTGCTAAATTTGGGATCCATATTTTCTGACTATGGTGGTCGTTTTGGTGTTGTGGAAAACATAAAATTTTTCCTATGTGATTAATATATTTTAATTGAAGTAATTTTTATTTTCTGACTATGGTGGTCGTGTTTGGTGTTGTAGAAAACATAAGAAATTCTTCTATGTGATTATTATATTTTAATTGAAGTACTTTTCTTCAGTCTTGCATTAATTAGTATTAAAAAAAACAAATCCTTAATTCTTTCGAAAACTTTTTACGTTGATTTATGACTACGTAGATTTAGGACTTTATTGTGACACTTTCTTCACTCACCAGACAGTGGTCTGGGAAGCCTCTGTCATCAAGTGAAACTTCTGCACCCTGCCGGAGAGGGTAATTTCAACTTTCATTACGCTACGCCAAGGTTGAGGGGACGGGGTGATTTGCTTACTTGCAGGCTTTTTCCATGCTGGATTGGGACCCCGAGACGAGGCTAACTCTGCTGACAGGTTGTTGACCTTGGAGGATCGGCGATTATTCGCCAATTTCAGGAGTTCGAACTGCCTTGCTTCATCTTCCTGTGTGCATTTTCCCCCTGGGGTTGCCGGGCAATTGGCCTGTCTTGTACCATCTCGGATCGCCAAACGAGTATTTGGCGAAAGGAAGAAAAAGTTGGAACGATCTACGAAGGGGGAGAGAGACGTTGGCAGACGGCGAGAAGGAAAAATACTGAAGGTGTCACGAGGCGAGTAAACTGTCGTTTTAGCTGTCTGCGTTATCAGAGAACGATGTCGGAAGAAATGGATGAGAGAAGGCTCCTATGGAGGGCGACGAAAATGACAAAACATTTCAATAACTAATTTAAATTCTTTTCTCTCCTTATAGAAAGCAAGTGAAATGGCAAACCAAGAAAATTTTTGTTGACGTCTTCTGCCATGATTTTGTATCCACGTATCTTCATGTACCCTTACCATTGTCAAAATCGGTATGATAAATTTTATTTTTTCTCTTGAAACGCCACCACCCTCACCTATGTAAAATTTTGTATTTAGTAAGTTTATCTCTTAATAAATCCTATATTTAATTTAACTTCTCTTGTAATGTCTTCACTTTTAATTTAGAACACTGGACCCAATAGTATTTTAAGTGAACACAACGCAAAATTTAATTACTCTGTTGGAGTTACTATTTACTGTTTATTTGAACACACAAGTTTTACAGTCTAAATGCTGTTTACCATGTATGTCACAAACTTTTACACTCATGCAATATTTGCCATATTCATGTGATTTAGAATTGTTATCCTAATTTTGACTTTCATGTGATATTGAACTTTAAAACTTAAACACTTAAGTTAGAAAAACTCCAACAGAAGTATGACCACCAGAAGCACTACAAGATTCACTCTCGGACTTCCGGTTAATACGTTCAAACGTTTAGAGATTCGGCAGCTGTCTTTTCGAAAATAGTACTGTGCACATACTTCAGGAAGCTGCTTTCTTTCCATTCTCGGCTTCGTCTCTATTATTAGTAATGAATGAACCTGCATGTACGTTCCTCGAATTGTGGAAAAATGATTGCATTTAAAGCCACCAAATTTTGAATACTCATAGTCCTTCACCCGAACATGGACACATCGAAGCCCGAATTTTGAGTTTCGAATTTGTTTTTGATTGTACCATATTTTGTATGAAATTAATGATTAATAGTGATTGTATGAACTTCAGGATTTTTGATTAACAAACTCAGAGATTTCAAAGCAAGCTGAGGCAGCACTGTTCGAAATAAAATATATTTATATCCACCGCACCAGGCTGTTGACATCTGGTAGTATGTAAGATATTTCTCTTTCGAACTTAAGCTATAATTCGGCTTTTTGAAAGCCATGTGTTTTCATTACCTGAGATAAAATTACGCGTTATGCATAACGCGTAAGGTATGTAACTTTTATATTTAATCTGTTTGTCACTGAGATATAAACAAAGCGTTTTAAAACTAATAAACTCAGTTTTTTTAAGAATATTATTTTTACGTTTTAATGAGTACTTTTTAATTTGATTGTTTTAAATAAAAATGCATATAAATCAAGAGATGAAAATTAAATATTAGAAATATTAAATATTTTTATGAAATGACACTAGCTGTACTCATTAAAATAATTATACACTTTTCTTTCATAATTATATACTTCCAATTATAATAACTATTACATTTTTAGGCGCCTGGCTGTGCAAGTGGGTATTATGTAATAGACGAGTTGAGGAGCTCTGTTTTCGGGTAGCTATGCATAGTGCTTGAAATCTGCGTTAGGAATGAGATTTATGACAGTAAACCGCTTTCAAATACTGAACTCAACAGCGCCCTGTACTACCTCAATGCGCCATTTCCGCTCTAAATCTGCTTATTTCGGTGCCTGTATCTGCTTTTACACTTTTGCCTGATATTTTAGAAGCACTCCGATGTCCGTACATTAAAATAGAATTTTATACTTTTAAATGAAAAATGATCCAACTTATTCAAGAACAGTTATCCTGATTCACGTTTGTTTTCATGCTTATTACGAGAATATTTCAATAATTTTGAGTAGCAATTTACGTAGCAACTGTAAAACAAATTTTTTTCTACTTTGGCCGGGAACGCTTCCTTTATGGGTAAAACAGCATTTTAATCAATTTCTAGCTAATTGCTTGAAAATATTAAATATAATATTTAATATTTTGAATTATAATATTTTACTGATTAAAAAGTTTAGTATGCATGACTCATGAAAAGCCAACTGACATTTTACAGGATTTCCTTTACAAGACTGAGATTATATTCATTGCTTGTTTTATTTTAAGAAATTTTATGTCAAACGTCCATGTCTATAATCAATATTTAAGGAAATCAAATTTGTTGCCCCTTTTTGGAACGCGTGTATTGGTATGACCGAATGAAATAATTTAGAATAATGCAATCATATACCGAAATCAGTGATTAAAAAACTTACTATGCCGAAGCAAAATTCCCCTCTCTCTCTATTTTCATTATATTGCCAAATAAAATAGACAAATAGTTTTTCATATTTACTTTTATTATGATAAATCAAACTGTCCATAAAGTATGCCATCTTTTGTCTTTTTGTATACATGGGCAACATTAAATGATATTTTTAAGTGGAAACATTTTTATCTTTTATAGGTTGTCAAAGAAAAGAAAGAATTCTTACTGAAAAATCATCTTATACATTCTAAGAATGAAGGGGTAAGAAGAAGAAAAGCATTTTTAGAACTCCTTTTAGAGCATCACTTTAAAGACGATAAATTTACCGAAGAAGATGTGTCAGAAGAAGTGGATACTTTTATGTTTGCGGTACAGGGCATTGTTAATTTTCCGTTTTTTATATTAAGTACTCTTTCATTAAAGTATAGTTTATGGTCTTATAAATTATTATCTCATATCTCCAAAAAATTTCTATCTTTAAAATACATCTTTTATTAGACCGAAGATTTTTTTTACCGAATATTTCCTTTCGTAAGACAATAATTTCAGTTAATCAAAGATACCATCCACTGTTTACGATAGGGAGAAAAAAAGTCGAGTTTAGTTGCCATGCAATTTCAAATACTGAATGATATATTGTTTCGGATAATTAAATATTGTATATGCCCATATAAAGCGCTTAGCAAAATGTTGAAAGCAGTTTCAATGAAGAAATATATTTCTAATTCATTATTATGTGTTTATTCACAGAAAAAGTTGTACTGAATATTGTTGCGTTATACGGGTTCGTGGATTTGAGAGTATCCGATGAAAATACGATGCAGAACAATAAAAAGCACAATTTATTTACAAGAATCACTATTTACATCACAGTTCCAAAATTATCTTTAAAAGCGTCGAAAATCTGCAATAAATACGCTGAAACAATCAGCAACACAGCTTCAGGCTGTAACTGTAAAGGTAGCTTCACGGCAACATTTAACTTATAATAAACACCGTGGAACAATCACCAATACACTGTCAAGCTATACTGTAAAGGTAGCTTCACGGCAAAGCACTATCTCGATCGCTTTCCGTTCACAAAACTCTCGCGTAGCTTAGCATTCAAGTAAGCAGCTATTCTCGCAACTCTCACACTTAATCACACTCTCGCAACACTGCCGGCTCTCAGAAACGCAAGGGTTTATATAGCTTTTCATTAGGTTCCACAGGTTTCGAGAAATATCTCGACAGAACACGTTTCGAGAAATATCTCGACAGGAAGTTATTCTAGAAGTTTCCCGATTGGACCATGGGATATCGCCAATTTGGTCGCCAAATGGGCGATAGAGTCGCCAATCTGGCAACCCTACCATACACTATTTTATGGCAACCCTAGTGCTATGCCGGAAAGCTTACATACAGGCGGAACCGCCGAATTTTTCGCAACAATATTTAGAAATTAAAAGCAATCAGTGTCAGAACCTGTGTAATCATTTAGTGAAAATGATATTAACGCTATAATATTCCAAATTTCATTTTTATCCTGCTAGAACAAGTGAATGAAAAATTGTTATTAAATCTCAGCAGTCCATGAAGGCTCTGCCTAAATGGCAGAATGGATACATTCCTTGCCTTTGTGATAATGGACAATAGAGGTGATGAACAGCTTTCTGACAAACTCCATTCCAATTTTGATCGGATGTGCCAAGGAGTGGTGACGGGTGTCGTTTTCTCTTTTCCTTTTAAGTATGGCCCAGCAGGGGCCTAGTGTTAATGTCCCTGAACACGAATAGTTCCGATCTGGGTTCGATTTCAGGCGAATGGGCTTTCTTCATGGCGTTTTCGTGGTTTTCTTCATGTGTAAGGTGTATAAGAGCCAGTTTTCCTCAAATCGTCCACGGATGTATCCCTCCCCTTTGAGCAGATAATTTTCGCGTGCTTTGCCATAATTAAATTAATCAAACCAACCAATCCCCTTTTACGTACATCTGGGTTTACTGGTTTTTTACCCACTAGAATTTACATATATTCCTCCCTTTGTTCGGTATAATGTTTAACGATATTGGCTGCCGTATCGTTGGGCCCATGTTCGAATTCCGGAGAAGGCATGGATGTTGGCAAGCGTATAATGCCTATGGTAGATAAGAGTTATTAAAATATTGGTGACCCGAATTTCCTCTCGAGAGGTTTCTTGGTATGAGAAGAGGGAACCTTCAGATCCGTCTCTTGAATGTTTTCCGTTAGAATTCGTACGGAACAATTCACTAAATATCGCAACACCATACCTGTGAAACCAGTGGTGAAGTTCTGGTGTCCCGCCCACTTCTTCCTATCATGTCTTGTGTTTGCGTTCCGATGTTCGAATGGCGCCGAAATCGAAAGTATATTTTCGTTTCTAATTAACTTTAATAAATTCCGCTACTATTTTGTTTACATTAAAGTGCTGTTATTCATTAACGAAAATCATACATATAAACATCAGAGAACAAACACTTATAAAAGAAATTATAGGATAACATGCTAATATATGCAAAGCAAAATGTTCCAGTGACCGCTTACGTCGCAGACAATTCCAAAAAGCGCGTTGCCAACGCAGTGCAACGAAAAAGTGAAGTTAATTTGAGGGGCATGGAAGTAGACATCTTGAATTTATTCCGCACAGACAAGGCAAATCCAACGTTCCAAACTTGAGCCCTTAAGAACGCTTACACAAAAAGCGAGCGCTAAAAGAAAAGGCTGACATTGTGATTTCTTTCAACAATCATAATGTCAGCCAACATATGGAACGTTCAGACTTTCAGAAATGAATGAGAATTTGATTGACTTACATATTTTGCTTTAATCCAGTAATGGGTTTAAACTCAACATAACTTTTGGATCCGAACATGTTTTGAAGACTTTTAGTACTATTTTAAGTGTTATGAACTATTTAGTGTTACGAACATTCATTTGTAATTGTTTAAAAATTATCGGATGGTAACGAGGACATACATCCTAGAAACTGTTGTGAGATGTTTGCCTAATACATGGTTATGCTACCCGCTTGAAATGCGACTAACTTTGGGTAAGAATCATGAATGTAGGGAGAACGTACTAAGCAATTTCCATCAATACATACTAAGCAAATTGGAGAGCATAACTCCGTCCATGAAGTTCTATAAGCGAAATCCGAATCGTTTTATACAATTAACTTGATTATCCCTTGGCCATATCAACTCCATATGCGTATCCGTCCATTTTCGAAGCTGTAACAAAAGAGAGATTCATTGTTGAAGATAACTTGACCTTATTTTGCATAGCAAGTTACTTGAGCACTGTAACAGTCCAAACACAGGCAAGGCTGAATTACGATCAGTGAAGGATATAGAATAGAATAGAATTTTATTTCTCTTCACATAGAATGTTATTTCTCTTAAGTGACTCAAAATCATTTTCCTGATAGTGGGTTAAGTGATGGCACATATTTACATTACTTTCTCAGATGACACAGGTTCTTCCTTGGCTCTAAACGCACCAAGGCCATTTTAATGAATGATCGGATTATCATGCTATGTAATCACCGTCTGTATTGAAGATTCAGCCTGTCGAGATTGTAAGCTTCTTTCAAATTTTTTGAACACATTATTGGACAGTTATAGTTCTTTCGAAATGTGTCCCCGTATGTCTCCGTGATCTATTAACCTTGTGTAGAAGGGTTATTCACCCATTTTCGATTAACTGTCGTCGATAACTGCGTATACTGCTTGCAAAGACAAATTCTAGGCATTTTGTATGATGTTTAATACCACATAATTACTATTCATTAACAAAATTCAATGTTATTTGTAATAATAATTTGTTCGAGATTTGTTTGATAGTTTTTGCCTTATATCTGTTTCAGGAAACATAAAAATGCTAAATAATTTTTGTCAGTTGCTAAATTGCTGAGGTCTTTGCTTTTGCAAAAGTTATAAAATTCCCTATGAATTATGATTTCATTCCTATGGTCTGTAATTTTCTTTTATTATGCTATGAGTTTTGTATATATAAAACAAATTTTTTTATTGACAGAAGAATTTTCTTTAACTTATTAAAATATTAAAAAATGTTAAAACTGAATAAATATTTCTTCCTTTTAAGGGTCATGATACTACAACGATGGGAATAAGTTGGGCTATTTACAATCTGGGTCTGAATCCAGATATTCAGCAAAAGGTTATTGAAGAACTGAACAGCATTTTCCAAGACGATAAAGAAAGACCCATAACGTTTGAAGACATTACGGCTATAAAGTATTTGGAATGTGTTATCAAGGTTTCTATTTTTATTCTTACCTGTATATATGAAAGATATAGTCCCAGCTTAGAATATTTCAAATTAAAACACAAGTCTAAGATGGAAAATTTTAATTCGATGTTCTTAAATCCTGTAAAATTTAATCATAGCCTCTCAAGAGTGTGGTAAATATCACGTAAGACTTTTCCCATTAGAATTTAATTTTGTAACAGATTTCTAAATCAGGTTGCCAACAATAAAGGAGAGCTCATACCAAGAGCAAGAAATAGTTACGCCATCATATATTATATTAGTATTTTTACCACTTCTTTCCTAAATTGTTAAAAATTGTATTATTATTTTACAAACTCTGATGTTTTAATAAACTGCATTTATCCACAGTAAGGTGAAACAAAATTCAACTCACAGTACCAGGTAACCAGCGGTTTTCGTCGCTTATTAAAAACGCCCCCACTAAACTCTTAAACACTTATTTATTCTTAGAAATAATCACTACTGTCTTCAATTGATTTACAAGGAGACACAAGCTTATAAATGGCCTTTTTGAAAAAACCCTTTTATCTGGAGTCCAAAAACTGCGATACAGCCTTTTAGATATCTTCGCGTTTTCGGAACTGCTGTTCCCGCAGGCCGAAAACAGGTAAAAGTCCGATGGAGTGATGTTCGGGAAATAGGATGGCAGAAGTAGAACTTCCCAGCCACAGTGTTTTGATCACCACTTTTGTCGCTTTTGCCGTATGAAGTCTGGCATTATCGTGAAGGAGGAGAACTCCTCCTTTGTTGACCAGCGTTTCTGGTGCAGCTCTTTGTATTTGTGACGAGTAGACTATGCTTTTCCCGCTTTCTAGATATTCATACTGACTATTTCAGCGTTGGTCCACCAAATACACAGCATTATCTTCTTTTGGTGAATTTTTGGTTTAGCGGTCCATGAGATTGAACCAGAAGTCGGCCAATGATGTTTTCCCTTCCTGGTTTCATACAGGATCCATTTTTCGTCACATGTCAAGATTTGGTCAAGGAACGAGGCTTTATTAAGGTGCGAAGGCAACAACAAGCAGATGTTCAACCTTTGAAGCTTGTTTCTTTCGAAGAGAACATGAGGCTTAGTTTCCATGTTATCCGAAGGTTATGAAGTTGTGATCAGAAGGTTTATCAGATGCTTCAAACCTGTGTGCAAGCTCTTTGCAGGTTCCTTGAGGATTCTGCTTGATTTCCCCCTCGAGATGGTGTAGAAGGATGGACGAGGTGGTGAGGGTGGATGGACGACCAACACGAGGCTTGTCCTCAAGACTCTTGTTTCCGGAAGAAAACTAGCTGAACCACTTTCTACCAGTCCGGTCACTCCTTGACGTTTCTCATTACGCTGAACATATTCTTGTAGCGGCTTCTGCAGCTGTGTTTCGTGATTCATGCTCGTAAAGCAAAATAGGCCTCAAAATCTCCTTTCACAAATGACATGTTTTTCCGAAGATTGCTGTTTTTACAAAATCGATAGCGAAACACGCGATGCACTGAACAAGTCTATACCGAATACGGTTTGAAAGGAATATAAACATATGACTTCATCAGATTTAATTTGACCACACTAACGCGCCAAAAGTAACTGTTCTTAAAAATCGCACGAACTATCTCGGTTACCTGGTACGTGGTAAGCCAGCGGAAATTGAAATGCATCTGAAGTTAGCAAAATTTAAACATTTCTGCGTACTTTAATAAAATCTATTATAGAGTACTTTAAAGTAACACTCGTTCTCTGAGTCCATACATTTATGCTCATGTCTTAAAGTGCTAAGCGCTTATTATATATTATTGATTAACAATGTTTTGTGTTATTTTACGGTTTATAGAAATTAGCTTATGGTTTCTAAAAGGTATGGTCTATGTGCATATGTTATATTTAAACTGTCAAGTTATAGTTTTTTTTAGTTTCACAGATGTTGAGCTGAAAATTCTTAGTTTTCAGACAGAAAAGTGCGAAAATGTTTAATATTTAAAAAGAAAAATTCAGTTACTTTTCTGTACATTTTAATCATTTTTAAAGTTAACATTTAATTTTTAAATGCTTAATAAATTAGTCTTTATTATTTCGCCGCCTTTCATAGTTTACTTGAAATAAGAGCTTTACTCGTACCTTTCTCTCCAAGGCTTAGTTCTATGGTGTAATAATACCCTATGTCATTTTCCTAATTTTCTATTCCTTAGTGAAATGTGTAGTGCCACATACACTTTTACCTACTATTTTCTTAATTACATACAAATGTATACTGCAATAAATTGCGAGTTATACAAATCATATTTTTGATTATAACAAAAGTAAACACATTTTTCCTGTACAAAATTAAAAAGGTTTTAGTTTATTGAAATATTTACCCCATTCTTTATATCAGTAGTGAATATTAAAATTGGATAAAACATTGCAAATTATTGAAAAACCTACAATTTATATTTAAATCTCAAACGCTATTAGATATAATAAATAATAATATCAGAAACCTCTCTTTGATTTAGGAAAGCCTCCGGCTTTATCCAGCTGTGTCTTTTATCGGAAGAAGACTGGATGAAACTATAGATGTCAGTAAGTACTATCTGTACAGTTTACTAGATTTTAAACTGTATGCTTTTGTAGTAACTCTCTTAATATGGTTATGTTAGGTTAGGTTACTCAATTACGGCAAAGCACACGAGGGCTATCTGCCTAAAGGGAGGAATGCCTTCGTGGAGTACTTTCTAAGGAAAACTGGCTCGTATACACGTTACATATAGGGAAAACTACGAAAACGCTCATGCAGCCAGCCCGTTCGCGGGATTCGAACCTCGGACCGAACTACCAGTGTTCAGCGTCTTTATCGCTCGGCCGCTGGTGGGCCTCTCTTAAAATGCGTTATTGTGTAAATATAGAATCTAACTATTGAGATTTCAGGAGTAAAACGTTTCTAGGAGATTTTAATTGAGAATATTAACATTTTGAACTAAGAATGAAGAACCAAATGCGCAAACATTAATGCCAAAAGTATGAACTGAACAAAATTTATATTTATAGAAAATAAAATTTTTGGAATCAAATAAATCTTTTGAGTATTTTGATGCAAAACGTTCTAGCTAGTATGAAATATTAATGGAAGCAGTAAACCAAAATATATTTAAATATTGATTTATTTTGAGGTAAAAATCCTATCTTCTTTCTTTACTTTTAGAAGATATATTAATGTCTGCTTAGAAGATTTTGGAGTGCGAAAATATAACTATATTACTGTATTTCAAAATGAACAAGAACTAGGGAAAAAACACGCGGATTAATTGGGAAACATTTAGCGAAAATTCATGTTTAACAGTTAATTACAAACATTTACATAAAAGTGAAATTCTTATAAAATCAAAATGTAAAATTACAAATATTTTAATGAATTTCGGGCTTATGCGTTGCATCACGAATTTTTATCTCATATCTCATATCAAAACATAATTTTAACATTTCATTTTACATGCAGAACGTAAATTTCTTGGCGTATATCTTGTTTCAATCCAGCCTTAAATGCAGTAATGTATCTTTAAATGTATTTCCATTACCTGACGTAAATAACGTAAAATATAAAAATAAGGTCTTACATAAACGGTATGTAATAAATAATAAGATTATAAAGACATAAATAAGCTTTTGAATATATGAAGTCAAAATCTTCGTGTTTCTGTATTTTGATTACTTTGATTAATCTTTTTAGATGTACGTTCGCTGAACCATAAAATACAGTTTCACTTCATTACATTTTTGTATGGTAGATTAGTTCAATATATATTCTGGAATAGTTAGTATTTTGCCCTCCTCCCCTCCCCGAAATAATTTTTAACGTTTTGACTCAAAGGAGAGAAAGCAGTTTATATCTTCTCTTCTTTTGTTTATCAACAGTGAGTGAAATTTCATCACTGAGAAACAATTTACCTGTAGAAACAAAATATTGAAGCGTTTTCTTTAGAATACGTTTATCATGACCAAGTATCATATGCTCCATTTTCGATTTTCACAATTCCTTGTATACTGAATTAAAATTCCTGAATTGCGCGACAAAAAGCGAAGTAATTTTCTAAGCTCTGTCTCTACTACTCCACATAAAATAGCTCTAGATCCTACAATGAACCTGCTGAATTCTCGTACAGGCGTGAATAAATCTCCAGCACAGAAGAAGAATGAAAAGTAACCCTTTATTAATTGAAAGTTTAACAGAAAGGCACGATCTTCGTGCGTTACAAAACACCGCCAACTTGCGGTGAGCAACTTAAATGCAAAATATAATTCAAGTCGAATCTAGAATACACTGGTTATCATAAATTAAGGAAAAATCACAAAATAGCGATAAGACCCTCAAAAATAAGCCAAACCGTGTAAAATTTGAATATGTTGCCAAGTAAGAGTAGCTGAGTAGAGTAGCTTTGCAATATGCAAATTAGTTGCGCTGCACTCGGAATGCGTCATCTGCGAGGAGCATAAAAGTCCATCTTTTCGAGCAAGCCCACATATTCCACTCTGATAGTGACATCAGAAATCTGAGATAGTCAATTCGTAACAATGATCTCCAGACATAATTTGCCTGCAGAACTACGATGGAGAGCCACTGGGAGACTAGAGGCAGGACCAAGTCAAACAGAAGTGGCCAGATGGCTAAATGTGAGTCCTTCTGTGGTTCATAGACTTTGGAGGCAATTTCAAACCACAGATTCGGCATCTAGGAGGTTCAGCCAAGGACGACCAACTGCTACGACGAGCGCCGATGACCGATATTTGAATTATGTGCACACAGGAATAGAACCGCTACTCCGACTCTTCTTAGATACTCCCTTGCTGCAGCCACCGGAAAGTAGGTGTCGACGTCAACTGTGCGTAGAAGGCTTCACGAAGGTGGTCTGTATGTGAGGCGATCAGCCATTTGCGTGCCGCTCACGTCATGCCATAGGAGGGACCGTTTGCAACAGGCACGACAACATGTCCACTGAATGCCTGATCAACGGAGGGCTGTTCTCTTTACGGATGAGTCCAGGTTTTGTCTAGAAAACGATAGTAGGCGTTATTTGATATGAAGAGAAACTGGAACCCGTTATCATCTGCCAAACATCCGTGAAAGAGATGCATATGGAAGAGGCAGTGTCTGTGTTGGGGTGGGATCTGTTTGGGTGGCCACACAGATTTCCGTACCTTTCCAAGGGTAGCCGTGAATGCTCAGGTTTATAGAGGTGACATCCTTGATGCGTATGTGCGCCCATATGCCGGGGCAATAGGTGATGCATTCCTGTTACAGGAGGACAGCGCAAGACCACGCAGGGCTCGCCCCGTAGATGATTATCTTCAGCAAAAAACAATTATGCGCATGTAGTGGCCAGCTCGATCCCTGGACTTGAATTTTATCGAGCACGTTTGGGATGCTTTAGGGAGATATCTAGCTGCTCTCAATCCACCCCTCAGACCCTTGCCGCACTTGCAACTGCTTTGGAAGAGCAATGGCTCTCACTTCCTATGGAACTGCTAGACCGCATAATTGAAAGCATCACACATCGCTGTATGTGCTGTATTGCTTCTAGAGGCGATCATATTTGAAGGTACTTTTGCTATAGCAAATTGACACCTTCGATGTGTTCATTTTATACATATGCTAATTTCTATACTATCATAATTGTCTGGTAATTTCTTTTCACGTTATTTGATACCTTACTATGTGTTGTATATTGTAAGTAAGTTTCATAAAATGCTACATGTAACTTTTTCAGTGATTGTGATTTTTCCTTAATTTATGATAACCAGTGTAGGATAGTGCTGGATTAGCACATTAATTTACACCGAACAGGTTGACTCTCAAAAACCTAACATGCGAGATGATAATTCGATATGGCCAAAAGGCTTACTAGCGTAACAGCGGGATAGCAACGAAACCTTTGTTGGCTAGCGAAAACACGCTCTGAATAAACTCAGACATTTACCCGTTTAAATATTCACTTCAATTAACTTTAAATTTACATCCTGGCAAGAAAATACTAAAGGAAGTTGAGAGGTTCAGGAAAGGTATCAAACTTAAAATAAATTTGTTATGCAAAATAAAAGAAACCCTGCAATTTATTTGGTCTCGTCACTGGAAATTTCATTTGATTTTCAGTTTTTCCGTATTGGTCAAATTAAAAATTCCTCTTACTGGATCAATGTCCGTCTCAAAGTGAAAATTTAATTTTTTAAGAGGAAAAAGTAGTAGAGGCATTAGGTATTTTGGAAACAGGAGACATGAAAAATGAGCAATTCCTTCGCCGGGACTCGAACCACGGACCTCTCGAATACGCGCCGAGCGAGCTGAGCACTACACCATGAAGGCATGCGAAGAAGGCGGGAGAAATACCTTATATACTTCCCTTTTTAAAGGACGACTGGGGATTAGGGGACCCATTCGCCTAATCCTAGTGGTGGAGAATCATCATCCACCACCATTTTAGTTCGGACGTCACTGTAGATTTATTAGGTATTTTTGAAATAGGAAAGATGAAAAATGAGCAATGTCATCGCCGAGACTCGAAACCTGGACCTCTCGAATACGCACCGAGCGTGCTGGCCATTACACCTCGAAGGCATGCGAAGAAGGCTGGAGAAATACCTTATAAAATTAAATAACTTAAGAAATAAAAAATAAAGTTTTGTTACTGCCATCAATCAGTATTACAAGAATCGCAAAATGAAGTTCTTGCCATAAGCTCAGAATTTTATTTTTCCATTTTTCGGATATTTGTTCGTATCATCAAGTTCGTAAACATCAAGTTGTTTCAATTTTTGATACCTATAAAAGCCTCTCTTTGTTTATAAATACCACAGTTATTTTTTCCTCCAAGTTTTGTTTGTGATATTTATTGCCTGACAGTCTTTACGCCTGATAGATAACTTATACGTGATAGATTGATATATGAAAAATACTGAAAGTGAAAATTCTTTTAAAGTCAGATCCTAATAATTATATTATAAAAATTATCAGCAAGTACAGCATTTCTGTCACAGCAAACTATGAAAGCACGTGGTCGTCACAGTGCGGTCATCCACAAATAAGAAACAGTGAAATGATGTATGGAGGATACGAAAATGGTAAATGTTCCTTTATACAGAATTCTGAACTAATTCGACCATTCTGAAATTTATACATACAAAGTATAAGAGAACTGACGACTACAACTTTAAGGGGTAAAAAATTATGACAAAAATAAAAATTTTCTTAATGGAAGTATAATGCATAATGTGAATGCGAAAACTCAGTGAGTAAGAAGAATATAGAGAATAAAAATTATTTTAATTATGGGTGTTTAGAAGAAGTAATGTTTAACATTTTCAAAATTTGTTCAAGTTCATTATCATAAATAAAATAAATCATGTGTTTATCTAACAGCTGTACTCTTTATTTATTTTTTTGATAGAGCAGTTTATTCCTAAGGGATGACTTAAAAATGTTCGATAAATGCTCTTTCTAAAATTTTCATACACATATGTTTTTTTCAAGTTGAGGGCTTATGATGGTAGTTTTATAATCATTCTGCAATAATTAAACATTTTTTAAGACAATAATCGGTAAATTTCACTTTCCTCATAATTCCTTCCCCCCACCCCTTAATGGGAATAAACAATAAGCGTATTTAAAAAATTGCTCATGTAAATGCAGTAATGAATGTACAATCACAAGATTACATTATACAGGGTACAAAAGATGTGATGGTCACACATTTAATGTGTGAGAGAATGAATAATTTTCGTAACACAATGTGTAATGGCATGTATGTGAAATGTAAACGGGGAATTACAGTAAGTACGAAACGAAGAGCATGGAGAACCAAAAAAAGGTTTTAATCATGGACTTTACTAGAAGCTCTATTTGACATTTACAAGAATTGTTCAAACGAATGATCACCAACTGCAATTCGTGTATCACAAGGGCGACGAATGTCGTCTACGATATATAGATTGACTCTCTTAAAGAGCATATTGCTAGAATTAGCATCTCTGCAACAGAAACACATGATTTTATTTATTTAACAGTTCTTCGGGTAAGATTTCCTATTCTTGAAAGGAGCATATGTTTCAGTTGTCTGATGTTCTAAAAGGAAAGATCGTGTTTTCAAGCGTCTTACTAAAGTATTCCGCACATGTTCAAGGAGATTTAAATCAGGGCAGCACGCCGGCCAATGTCACGTCGGGATAAATGGCACCATGGAAAACACGCACGTGGAAGAGAATAATTTCATTACAGAAACAATGTCCAACAAGTTAATCTTTGTCGAAAATGTAGAACTTCGTCTGCTCTTTCCTCAAAATGCCTCTCCATACAAGTACGGCAAAACCATCCCAACGTCCTCTTCCCCTAATGTTAGTGGGATGAATGCGTGTCCCTTCCTCTTGAGTAGAGAATCATTCAGACCAATCGAGAATCAGACCTTTTATTGGTAAAGAGGACGTGACCCCATTGATGAGGTGTCCAGATTTTGGTTTCGCTACACCACTGTAAACGGTGCGCCAATGGGCTGCTGTCAACGGTATGCGGCATTCAGGATGGTGAGTGACTAGGCCACCATTATGAAATTCTCTGGCTACAGTAAACTGGAACGTCTGTCGTGCTTTTGCCATGCACAAATGGTAAACAATGTTGCCCGCTGTCTGGTTTCGATGACTTCTCGCTTGCAGGGGGATATATCGGCCATCAATCACTGTTGGTTTCCTTGGCCGATCACCACCAATATCTCTTACACCTGTACCTGTCGTCTGGAAGGCTTTTCAAGCTTATCAAAGAACACTCTTATCAATTTGAAACTCTTGGTTGACAAACACCAAATTACGTCGCTCTTGTAGAAATACCTCTAAATTACGGCAGAGCCGAGGAAGCAGCCCAGCCACCAGTTTGGAGATGGGACATATGAAATCTGAGGACAAGAAGAATCTAGACTTGTTAAGAAATTTTTTTGATAAACCTAGAATAAACCAAACTGTGAAACACGAAATAGAATTACAGAACAACGGCCCTTGTAGAGCAACCGTATAGACATGACAAAGTAAAAGAAGAGATAACTAAAAATTATATTAAGGACATGTTAAAAAATAAAATAGTTATTCCCATCAGCAGTCCGTATGCTAGTTCGGCAGTGTTATGCCGAAGAAAGAATGAATTACCTTCCACAAATTTCAAAGTTTTATGATTTGCAATTGACTTGTTTAACGAAGTATCCCATTTATCCACTGCCTATAATCGAAAAAATTTTAAGGAACACAAAATCCACTAAATACATGACCACGCTAGATCTTACCTTATGAAATTTTCGAATACCTATGAAACCCGAAGATGCTCAAAAAACTGCATTCATAACAAAATCAGGCAATTATGCCCTTCTCAGAATGCCCTTCGGCTTGTAGGGAGCCCTGGCGACCTTCCAGCGCACAAGGGCTATAAGTTTAAGACCTGTCCTCGGAAAATCTTATTTATATCGGCGACATAATAGTAACTAGTGAAAATATCGATAGCCATATTAGAGATTTAAATGAAGTTTTCACATTATTAAGTAAAGCAGGTTTAAAAGTGAATGAAGCTAAATATAAATTTGCAGCAATAGAGCTCAAGTACCTAGACTATAAAATTTCTCAAAGGGGCATATAAACTAAATACTCTAAAATACTGTTGTGTGCGTACGAGTTCGTAATGGATTGAATGCACAAGTAGTTAAAAAGTTAATAAAATTATATTTCCTCAGAGATATTCATACAATATCGCAGTATCTCACAGTAGTTATATTTTGAGCTATTAAAACGTTAAACAGAACTCAATTGAAAACAGAGAAAGCTAATTCGATCTTCCCGCGAATTCGTTACAATCAATAACAGCATTAAGTAAACAAATACAGTTCGCTTAAAACAAGTACTGAGCCGAGATATTTTTTTCCAGCTTTTATAAGCTTTTTAATTATACGCAAGAACATTCTCGTATTTTCTCGATTTTTTGAATAACAAAACAGTACAATTACGAGATATATATTTATTAAAATGTTAAATGCGCGTGTTGCTGTATTTTTACTTTTTCTGTGTAGCTTTCTCTTAAAACTTCTCGCGCGCAGCATTGCACGGGGAAATGAAACAATTTAATTACAAGTCCTTGGCAGTACAATCCCTGGACAGGAAGTCAAACTTACAACTAAGGTAACGCAATAGTAGACATTACATTACAGAAAAAAACATAAACAATAATTGCAATAAATAACGTAAAACAAATCAGATACTATCAAATACTAAATACAGATCGAATACTAAATACAAATCAAATGCTATCAAATACTAAATATAAAAAGGAGCATGGGCTTATACTATTTACATTTATATACACTGTGTATTATGGCCGTAGTAAGGAGCTAACCTGTCGTAATGAAAGATTTACAGTTCGCAGACTTACGGATCCGAACCACGATGTCGTTCAGTCTGCTTAAGACTTTGTACGGACCATCCCAAGGTGACTGTAGTTTTGGACAGAGTCCTTTCCTTCGAGTCGGATTTCACAACCACACTTTGTCTCCTTCGTTGAATCGATGTTCAGTAGCTCTGGTATCGTATCGGGTCTTCATCTTCTCCATCGCCAATCTGACTTGCTCTCGTGCAAAATTGAGCATCACTTCAAATCGGGCCTGGAGGTTTTGGATGTATTCTTCGGACGATGAAGGTGTATCCGGAGGGAGACCAAACAAGACATCACAAGGCAGACGAAGGTCACAACCGAAGAGCATCTGGGATGGATAATTACCGGTAGTCTCGCGTTTTTCTTCGAACCGAGTATGATTTCGGCAGCTTTCTGAGCAGGGACTTTCAGACAACACGTCGACGTTTCGAGGTGAGGATCCCTTCTGATGATGGATAGTTATGTCCTTTGATGCTGAAAAGAGTTTGTTGTCTTTGAAGTCCAAGGAAAAATAGTATTTCCTTAAAACGTCCAATCCAAGTATGCAAGTATCTGTAATACCTGCCACATATGCTGTGTGATGGTAGGCGGCACTTCCAACTGTTATATTCACGTTTAACTTCTCATCTATGTCGATTTTCTCGCCGAACGCAGTCTGGAGGGTAAAACAGAATATTCTGCATGAACATAATCAATTTATGGGGGATGTTAATAAGTCTTATGGTCCATTATGCCGTCGATAAAATGTCGTTTCTTTACACGTGCGTAAGACGTGCATTCCCAAATCATTACAGAACGTTCGTCATGCCTTACCGTTGGTCGGAGAATTCTCAAATCAAATTCTCTATTTGGTTGTCTCCATGCCTTACGATTACCAGCTGCTCCACATAAGTTTTAGTTACTCATTAAATATAACTTTTTCTAAAAGTCTAGAGACTCGTTTACATACTTTTCGCAAATGATAGCTTTTTCTTTCTATTGTAATATTTATTTATTTTTCCCGAGCTGTCTTCCTTTATAACCAAAGTCTTTAATGGCATTTCTTACAGTTTGGGTATTTATTTCTTAATCAGTAGTTTCATTTCGGGACCACTTAATGTCGGATTTTTTTAACTTGTAAAGGATGCCGATTATCATACGTGGTGAACTTTTTCCTTTTCCTCCCCGCTTCTTGTCCTGTTTACAAAATGTGTTGACTGTAGATGATTTTTTACTATGTATGGTCTTTTAATAGTTTGAGCAATTTTCTCGTATATTTCTCTCCAGATTTCCTCATATTAATTACAATTTTCCTCTCTTCAATTGTAGTTTCTTTTCCTTTCCAAGACATTTTAAAATTTTCCTTTTAAAATTGCCGAAATGAGTGTGATTCAAATGTAAAAGTTTCGAATAACCAGAAGTGGATACTCTTGTAACATTCAAGGATGTCTTCAAGTGTTAATTTAAACTTTGTAACCCTTCAAACCATCTATGAATGGCCAGAGTCGACTATTTTTTAGCAATACAACAGGTCTTTTACAAGAAAGTCGCTTTCATCGGACTCAAATTATTATTATTATTTCCAAATATATGATTTTGCATTTAATGGCTAGCCATAGACCTTTATAAAGATTACAGTGAAAGAAGGTTAACAGTAAATGATCAGACTTATGTTTTTGTGTCATTTTAAAGATATTAATTAGTAAAGTCGAATACATTTTTTACCGTATTTAGAGATTATGCAAGTTTTAGTGTGTTCATCGAGTTTCCTTCCCGGTTATGTTTATTACCAGGAATAATTATTTTTACCTGTGTGCAGTGGTGTTTTCAATGGCTTAAATTTAGCCAGAGCTGTACTTCCATATTTTTCAATTTTTAAATGAAATCCTAATTCCAGCCGGAGCGCGCCGAGCGCCAAATAAAACGAAATCTATACTTCGCGTCTCTTGACCCTTTTAGTACCGAACGACGATATATCGTCGTTCAGTGCACTTGCCAGGAATGTCAACGACGATATATCGTTGCGCCTTTGTTGGGGGCCTTGTTGTGCTCATCACAGGGGTCTGTGTTTCAAAATAACTTTGTGAAATGTTAAAATGGTTCATGTTCGATGCGGCACGGGTGAAGGAATGGTTATTAGATTTGGCTTTTTGTTGTGTTTTGTGATGATTAGTGCCGCGGGTCTGTGTATGTTAGAGAGATAAGCTAGAAACGAGATCCGGGATAGTTTCTCTGGACCGTAATCGCAATTTTATGATGCTTATGATAGTTATCGGAGTATTCAAGTGGCATGCGTGCATCGACTGCGTCCCGTTTCTATCTTATCGCTCTAACATGTGCAGACCCACGGCGCTGGTCAGCGTGAAATATGACAGAAGTTTGGGTCTAATAACCATTTTTCACTTGTGTTGCATCGAGTATGAACCATTTTAACATTTTGTAGAGTTGTTTTGAAACACAGACCTCTTATGATGAGTGCAATGGGGCCCCAACAGAGGCGCAGCGATATATCATCGTTGGTGCTTTTGGCAGGTGCACCGAACGACGATATATTGTCGTTAGTGCTTTTGGCAGGTGCACCGAACGACGATATATTGTCGTTCGGTACTAAAAGGATTAATATGATCACGTCTTATGACCGTGGCTATTTTGATAACATTAAACGACAAGAAAAAATTTAAAGTTTTAAATCAAAAAGTATTCTGCAGAAAATTTTTGTACCTGTGGAAGGAAGATCTGTGTCTGATCGCCTGCACAATCGACGGTCATTTTATTTGTCAAAAACCAGTTACATTGGCCGTTAGGCCATTAAACTCCTTGCTTGTCAATAGCGCTGAAATCTACAAAAAAAATCTGTCAGTGCTTGACACTCGTACAAATGTTTTGCCGTCATTGGTCGTCCACTATTACATAAAACACACAACCGCGAATCAGCTATTCCAATGCGAAATAAATGATTCTGTAGACAGTCATGTCCCGTCAATAGTCTAAAAGAAGCAACCGCAACTGTTGGTGGGTGGTCAGGAACAAAAGCTGGGTTTGTTGAGAGAACACTCCAAGGCTTCCCCTCACAAGCCCGAGTGGCAAAATCTCTAAAAGTCTTTTGATATGTTAGCGATGTCAGAAGCCTAATAGCCCTGGATCCTATCAGTCAAAGAGCCATCCGTATATACATGTACCCATTGCTCAATTATTTCAAAAGCTATAGTTCTTATTTGCTCTGCACTCATTTCCTTCTTATCTACTTTCATTTCCAGGTTCAACCGCACATCAAAAAAGCTACAATCCAAAGGATTTATCAAAAACAGCAGTGAAGGTTTCAGTGTTGTTATATGATTGTATTGTTCTAGGCGAGAGACACACTGCAGAAAGCATTTTGTGTCTTCAGATTTCGTTGTTTATTATAACCATAATTCCTCCAATGAGGGTTACTTGGTAGACGAATAAGTCTGGAAAAGGATGAAAGCATTTTTCTGAATCAGGTGAATTGGTTTACCGATACCAACTGCATTGCCAGAATGGGAGTCCTTTTAACAGCCCCGGTTATAATGCGCAGTGCCTGATTTTGGAATACCTCCGGACGTTGTATCACAGCTCGCGTAGCTGAGATCAATATCTCACAGCAGTAATTTAGTATTGGTCGAATATACATTTTATACGTCGAGTTGAGATTCTCTCTACTACAACCCCATTTAATGCCTGCTAAACGTCCAAATGAGTTTATCTTTAAATTGCTGATCTAAATCTTTCCGAATGATGGTAACATTAGCTCCTGTGTCAATGATCATATTGCAAGGAATTCCATCGATATGTCCATTAATGCACATATCGATGGAATTCTGCATTCAGCAGCAAGAGTAATTTTCCATTACTCTTGCTGCTGAATGCAGAAATCCTGATCGCTTTAAAACGGGGGTTTTCGCAATCGTTCAAACTCCGCTCCGCGATATGATCATTAATTTGCTTTCTGCGTCTTGCTGGGAAATGATCTTATTTTTCGTACTCTGGGGTGATCTGCAATTCCCTCGTACGTAGCCTTCAGCTCTGCAATTCCAGCACTTTAGTTCCTTGACATTCCTTTTCCATCTCATGGCATTTCATTGTCTACTTAAACCGTCTATCTTATTTTCTGTGCTCTGGGGTGTTTTGTAGTTCTTTCGTATGTGGCTTTTAACACTGTAGTTCCAGCACTTAAGAATTGGTTTCTTTTCACTGATATTCTGTCTCAAGGCATAGAGTTCTCTGGTTAAATCGTCTATCTTATTCTTCGTGCAAAGTGTATTCTGCAGTTCTTTCGTATGTGCCCTTCAGTACCGCATTTTCAACACTTTAGAGCCAGTTCATTCTCACTGCTACTCCGTATCAAAGCACTGACTTGTCTTTATAAATCATCTAAACAAACCATCAATTGATCCCTTGGGTCATGGACTTGAGCAACTATGATTGGGTGGCGGTCTCTACGAGTTGCTTGCTAGGCTGCCTCGAATTTCATGGCGTACACCAGAGCACGCTTTATGTTTTTCACTTCCGCCATTCTCAAAGCTTTCTGTATTTCCGTATCCCGAATGCCGTCCATGAAGTATTGCAGTGACAGGATTTCCCTTGTTTCTGTCGAGCATTCCAAAAAGGCGAGATGAGACAGCCTTTAGACATCTGCGGCTAGATCCTGGAGTGTTTCTGTGGGCTTTTGTTGACGAGATTTTAATTGAAGTCTGCTGTAGTCTTTTAAACACTTCTTCCCAAGGGCCAGCTCCAATGCGCCGGATAGCACTTCGAAATCTACCATCTGGTTTTCGGGAAGAGTCTGAAGGATATCCGCTGTGTCTGCTCTCACAGAAGCGGCGAGATGACAGACCTTAGCTTGGGAATTCCATCCATTCGCATCCGCAACTATAGAAAATTGTGTCTTATACACTTGCCAGAAGGTCCTCCCATCATCTCCTCTTAAACAGATTCCTGGCCAGCTTTAATCTCTTTTACGGAATCTTTCATCTCTTCTTTAAATTATGCTTGGCCAGCTTCAACATTTTTTGGAATGCAGCAAAAGCGATGACAAGCTGCCTCAATTGTTCTTCCATTGCTCTAGTGAATGGCATTCAATCCCACTTCTGACACCAAAAAGTGTTGCGTGCGTACCGGTTCGTAATAGATTGAATGCGCAACTCGTTAAAAAGTTAATAAAATTTATTCTATTCACAAGAAATAAAACAAAAATGCTGAAGTATTTCCTCGGAGATATTCTTACAGTATTACCGTATCTCACAGTAGTTATATTTTGAGCTATTAAAACGTTAAACAGAACTCAATTCAAAACAAAGAAAGCTAATTCGATCCCACCGCGAATTCGCTACAATCAATAACAGCACTAAGTAAACAAATACAGTTCGCTTAAAACAAGTACTGAGTCGAGATATTTTTCTCCAGCTTTTATAAGCTTTTTAATTATGCACGGGAACATTCTCGTATTTTCTCGATTTTTCTGAATAGCAAAACAGTACAATTACGAGATATCTATATATTAATATGTTAAATGCGCGTGCTGCTGCATTTTTACTTTTTCGGCGTAGCTTTCTCTTAAAATTTCTCGCGCGCAGCATTGCACGGGGAAATGAAACAATTTAATTACAATTCCACTAAAAATAGCTAAATGGATACAAAATCTGGAAAGATAGTGATGAGCAAACGTTCCCCCATGTGATATTAAATGAAAATAAATCTAATTATGTAAAACCTTTAGAAGTTATGTGACTGTGGACTGAATGTATACATTGGCCTTACAGAGATCTGGAAGCAGGGCAGCGGACACAATTTTAAGAAGAAGGCTGTGTTTGGTATGGAATGCAGAAATTCGTCTGTAAAATAAGTTAATTTTAAAATTGAAAAATTTGTGAAGGTTGACTCAAGGTTAAGATTAGAATTTTATTATCTTTAGCGAAGCCCTTTAAGACCTTTTAGTAACGATAGTTAAATTCTGGCGGGGAACGTTGCAGGATTATATTCACTTTTACCAACAGTTATTTAATTTGTGAGCCCTTCCTGAATTCTCTTATTCCCCTCGCGTTTCCGAGCTAGGATGTAAATGAGTTAAGGCGAACGAGAGTATTTATACTGTAAGAGCGGGAAGTTTTGTCAGAGTATGATTTCGCTATTGTGAGCGCACGTTGCTATGTTCTTCTAGCTGTTAACCTTAATATCGGCTACGCATTCTTGCCGCAGAATTATTATTCTGTCGGTTTAAGTTCTGAATCAACATGCTGACTTAAATTGATTTGCATCGTCTCGCACTATTCTTTACCTTTAAATTTAGTGTTACACTATCTTTTAAGTTCTCACCGCAAGTGGCTGGTGTTTGTAAGCACATAAATCCGTGCTGTCTGTAAATTATATTCCATTCAATAGAAGGGTCTTTTACACCCTTCTGCTGGTTGTGCTCATGTTCAGGACTGTGCGAGAATTGGCAGGAATCAACACCTATCTAGATCTAGTTACATTTTATAATAGTTAAAAGAATAAATCTTATAAGCCTAATTAATATTTTTTTATTATTCTAGTTTTAGAAGAGGGTGAGAAGTTTCTTTTATAACCTTACAAAATTTTCTGAAATATCAAAGTTCCTCAAAATGTCATGAATAAGTGGTATTTTCTTGATTTTATTTAAAACATTACTGTCTGACTTTGTACGTTGACTCCTTTTCTTCGAATATACATCAAACCGAAATCGGATGCATTAAAAGCTGGCAAAAATTTTCATGTGTTATGAATAAGGAAGCCAGCCTTCTGTACGGAATGTTTCGTCCATAACGCTGAGAGGGTTAAAACAGATATATTTTTTATGTTAGAATTTGAATATCCCATAAAGGAATATAATATTGCCTACCACAATAAAACTAAGAAAATAAGGTCTTAAAAAGAAATGATGATAAAATGTTTCTGAAGATTTGAAATAGAAACAATCAAAAATGACGCGGTGTATTTTAATACGACGCAGTAACTCTATAACCTTGAAACTATGTTTCCTAGCAATGCCAAAGAAAGAAGCACTTCTATTTCAGATTGTAGCATATGTACACAGTCCAGTCACATTAATGTGACGACCACGTACTTTCCATGTCAGAGTTAAATAACCAATCACAGAAGGCAGGTGGCAGCACAGTGCAGTTGAGCGTATATAAAGGGTGTGTGAGGGCTTCGGAAAACATTTCAATCGTTGGCGTAATGCAGAAACGAAGCGATTTATCCGACTTCCAAAAGGGCATGATCATTGGCTTTCGGGCCAAGGGTGGAAGCATTTCCGAAACGGCTGAGTTTGTGAACTGTTCGCGTGCCGCCGTGGTAAAAGTGTACCGTGCATGGCAAAATGGGACTGTCCAAAATCAGCGACGTGGCAAATGTGGTGCACCACGGGCCATAGATGACAGAGGCGAACGACGGTTGCGGAGATGCGTTCGGGCAGATAGACGGGCTACCGTTGAGCAACTGACCACCAAAATGAACCAAGGGGCTACCAAAAGTGTCTCCCAAAGTACTATTCAGCGAACATTGCTGCGTCTGGGCCTCCGAAGCAGACGCCTGGTTCGTGCACCTATGCTGACTGCTGTTCATCGACGGCGAAGGCTAGAATTTGCACGCCAGTACAGCAGCTGGACGTCCACTGAGTGGCGACAGGTTGCGTTTTCGGATGAATCGCGTTTTATGCTCCATCGGACAGATGGACGTTGGCGTATAAGGCGTGAAACCTCTGAAAGGAACCACCCTGCAACCATTGCCGGAACGGTCCAAGCTGGAGGCGGGAGCATTATGGTCTGGGGAATGTTTTCCTGGCATTCTCTAGGTTCACTGATCATTGTGGAAGGCACAATGGATCAATACAAGTACGCATCTGTCCTTGCGGACCATGTTCACCCCTACATGCGCATTGTTTTTCCTCAGGATGATGGCATCTTCCAGCAGGACAATGCGAGGTGCCATACAGCTGCCAGTGTACGTGCGTGGTTCGAAGAGCACCAGGATGAGTTTACCGTCCTCCCCTGGCCAGCAAACTCACCTGACTTAAACCCAATCGAGCATCTGTGGGACCATCTCGATCGAGTTGTTCGCGCCATGGATCCTCAACCGCGTAATCTAGCGCAGCTGGCCACGGCATTAGAGTCGGCATGGCTCAACATCCCAGAGAACACCTTCAGGGACCTATGTGACTCTCTTCCTGCACGTCTCGCAGCAGTCCGCTCTGCGAAAGGTGGTTATTCTGGCTTTTGACAGATGGTCACATTAATGTGACTGGACTGTGTATTAATTATTAAAAAATGATTGAAATAAAAAAAAATCTGAAAGGTTTCAGATTTTAAATTACGACCAAAGGGGCGTTTTTTTTTAACATTTGTGTGTTACCTTTATTTATTAAATATCATGTTCTTCGCACTTAAACCATAAAATTCAGTTCAAGAGCGATATTGCAAAATAATTTTGAATTGAACATATCTTTAGAATTTCCGGTACACAGTCTCACGCGCTGGAGATAAAAATAATTTTTCTGTACCACGTTGAAATTGTTCGTTTTGAAGTCCTTGAGTTTGTAGATCGCAAATTCGTTAAAGTTTTATAAAATATGAAATCGATAATAAAACAAATTCCAAATTTGGGCTTCCAGATGCCCATATTCGCAGTAGGGTTACGCCATTCAAAATTAATGGCTCTAGGTACCGCCGTTTTATCACAGTGAGAGAAACATACACACATTTATGCAGATTCTTTATTATTTAATTTTTTCAAATATAATACAGGGCGATAATATTTGGTGGAAACAATCTGAAAAGTAAAACGGACATTCAGAGTGATTCGACGCAAAATCGCAAAACGGAAACAATAGTCTTTCAGGGACAAAGCCCTTTTGAACTAAAAAATTATTTTTTAAAAAAGAGTGTGAACAGCGTATTTTGTAATTTGCGAAAAGTTCAAAATTTTGTAAAGTACGCATTTTTATATGTTTAAGTTTAAAAATTATATACGTTAAATAGTCGAAAAAGTCCCTCCAAATTAAAAAATTCGTCGAAAATCAGAAATAATGTTAAAAATTTGATAATGTTTGATTTAAAAGATTTTTCCTGCTCTCTCCAATGATGCAACGGTGATTTTCTTAAATTTTTAGTATGTACATTAGACAAAGATATGAGCGCAAATACCGTTTAAACATTTTATAAATGAAATCTAAATCGAATGTAGAAAAAAAATTCTCTTCACCGCATTTTCGTTCACAAACAGTGTGAGCACAAAATGTGAACTCGATAACGTATCAGGAAGCAGGCAAAAAATCGGTGACAAGCTTCGGCAAATACCATGAGTGAACAAATAAAAAAAAAAAAAAAAACTTATAAAAACAACAATAATAAAAGGAGACAGATGCTTTAAAATGAAATAATTTTTCATCTTAATGCTGTTTAAGGGATAATTGCTCATATGAAACAAATTTTTTGCAAAGCTGAATTTTAAACATTTAGTGATAATTATTATTATTTCAGTGAACTATACGATTCCAGCTGGAACTTTGTGCGGGATCATTATATCGATGATTCATCGAGATCCAGATACATATCCCAGTCCGGAAAAGTTTGATCCTGATAGGTTTCTGCCTGGAAATAATGCCGGTAGACATTCATTTGCTTACATACCCTTTTCTGCTGGTCCACGAAATTGCATTGGTTAGTAACATTTACATTGTTTCATTTTTATTGGAATAATCATAAGAATGTTAAAATTTAAGTGATTTTTACATTTCTCTATTTTTAGAATTAAATATTTTCTTAATAATTATTGCTTAATTATAATCATAGAAAAATTCTGTAAAAATGTTTTACAAGAAACATGTTAGTTTATGCTTAGTTCATATTAATATTAATAAATTACAAATGGAAAAAATTATTTTAAGAATAACAATCATTCTTTAAAGAATATTGTGTTTATATTTTAAAGCTAAATTAGTAAAATATTAGTATCGGCCTGATAATATAATTCAATTAGTGCAAAAAAATAAATATGATACATTGGTACCACACAGACTTAACTTAAAAGAAACAGACTGTATTATATGCTTATAAATGGAATAATGCTTGTTTTTATTAAGAAACATTTTTATAGAGAAAATCGTCAAATTCAAGACCTCATCCTTTCGTTGGTTTTTGTGATGTGAACATCACATCAGCGATCTTGGGGTCAGTTCCGCAATAAGCCCGCTAGTAAGATAATAAAAAATTATAAAGATTTTTGAATACTTGAGTATGCAAAAATAAATTATGCTATTATGTACCAGCGTATTCCTTAACGTAAAATGCATGAAAATGTGTTTCAGCACTGTACCAGCCACTCAACAGAGAAAAACATGGCTTCAGCAAGTTGACTATCATGAAATCCGGATTTAACTTCACATGATTACTTTTTGCGTGGATATATAAAGAAATAAGTTTTTGTTGTTGCCTTTGTACAAGTTTGGATAATCTGAAACAGTTCATCACAAAATCTGTTGCGAGTGCGATCGTGAACATGTTGAACATGATCGTGAACATGTTTGAGAAAGAACTTAAATATCTCATTATTATCTGCCAAGTTATAAAAGGGTCCAACAAAAAAAAAATATGATTTAGCCATGCAAATTTTAAGACAGATGCTTCTAAACATGCAGCTCTTTCAACAGTTTAAAGTTAACCGTATATTATATTCCATATTATTATCATTACACGTCAATTTGTGATAATATTTTCGAAAGTGGCAATAAATTACCAGACTGTATATTTATGCATCATAGGAAAGCTATGTGGAGATGAAATTCGTAAAATCGTAAAACGATATTGTTTGCGAAAACTTTCTGAAGTACTTATGATTCCACTAGCTTTCTTCTGGAGTCAATGGATTTGGATGACTTAGGGTGCACCAATATAGATACGTTATTTTGATCAGAAACTTCATATAAAGGATTTTTTTAATACCAAGAATCTGGTGTTTCTACCCAAAAACGCCGGAACAAGAAGTCCAGATGTGAGAGAACGGCAAGCACCAGCGTACCGCATGGGTGCCAAACTCCAACCAAATGACATAGAACTTAACGAACTAGCTGATGAAATTTTGAGAAAGATAGAGAACTATGAAAAGGAAAAACTAATAGAAAAGCTCCATTCTTCAACAAATGAAATTAAACCAGTTTCTTTGACTACCATGCCTGATAAAATTGCTACGAAGAATGAAGCTCAAAATTCAGCTACAAGGAAGCTGACGACCACGCAGCAAACCACATGAAGATTAGCAGCTAAACGAGTTTTCAAGATAGATGCATTAAGCCTGTGAAATCTGTTAAAAGCAGAAAAATAGACCGACTGTTCTTGAGATACCCCAGTAAAATAAATTTGGAAATATGTAAGAGAAACAATTAAACAGAATGGCATGCTGCTACCAGATAATGTAAGAATGCAGTTGGAACCAATCTTCTGTCCCCGGACAGAGATAAGTACCAATAAATGCGGTTATGAGAGGACTGGATTCATTGAACAAGAAATTCGTGAAGAGATCAGCAGTCGACATAATCCCTTTGGAAAGGTAAAACAGCTCACACGTCAGGACAAAGTCAAGGTGAAGCTCACTGTGTACATCATTGAAGTACTACTAACCTGGATTAAAGGAAAAAATGGTTACATGGACTGGTCTATAGCCCTAAGGTACGAAAGATCACTTTTCGTACATGTGACGGATGAAGAAGGAAGGAAAACTCATTTGCATCAGATGTTAAGGTGAATTTACGTCTTCATCTAAATTATGCTCAAAATATCCGATGCGCCAGGAAAATCATTCCTGTCGTTCTCAAGTGAAGAACCTACACTCAAGTCTTGAGCTCTGATGCTATCCAGAAACCGGCCCGAGAAACTATTTCCTTCTTTTGCAGAAGTCTTCTTTAGGGCACAACAGGTTCCGCTTCTTCCATGGTCTGCTTATTTTAGAGATATGTCACCCACTGAGCAAGTCTGTGATTTCATCGGTCGTGCAATCAATGGTTTGGATGTCGGTTTGTTAGTTATGACGAAAGTCAGTTACAGTACTGTATACAGTATGTCAATATGGGATTTGAAAAACGCATGTGTACGATGTTATCGTCACGCGATGATTTGCAGGTACTTTATTTTTTACCACGATATTTTTGAGGATGATATTTTTAAACTGCGAAGTTTTTGAACCGCTTTAATTTCGACCACGATATTTTGTACCACGATGTTTTAGAACTGCGATGTTTTCTCTTTGCTTTCACTTCTCCCACGATGTTTCGTACCACGACGTTTTCGCCTTGCGTTGTTTTCTCCGCGACGTTTTGTCGGCGATGTTTTTCCCTCGATGTTTTCGGCTGTAACCGATTAAATAACAGATGATCACGCAGTAATTTTATTTTCTTCTTATTTTAAAAGACAGAAGGCATAACACGAGAGACCAATACTTTTGGTCTAAAACGCAGAAAATAAGAAAATGAACTAACTTAACTAAATAAGAACTAAGATGCTTCAGAGACTAGTAATGCGAAGATTGGCTTTTTAATATTACGTGTGTAGTGAGCAGAGTGCAAAGACTACAATACGTCTTCCAATATCAGCGAGAACTAAATTCTTCAAGTTGGCCTTAAAGGCAGACAACGAAAATCACACACGTAATAAATGCTGCGAGAAATCGCTCTTTCACTACTTCTTGGCTAAAAGCCACGTCTTAAATACTTCTAAAGTTTGCAAACTCATTTGCATACGTGAAATCTACACAGTCCAGTCACATTAATGTGACCATCTGTCAAAAGCCAGAATAACCACCTTTCGCAGAGCGGACTGCTGCGAGACGTGCAGGAAGAGAGTCACATAGGTCCCTGAAGGTGTTCTCTGGGATGTTGAGCCATGCCGACTCTAATGCCGTGGCCAGCTGCGCTAGATTACGCGGTTGAGGATCCATGGCGCGAACAACTCGATCGAGATGGTCCCACAGATGCTCGATTGGGTTTAAGTCAGGTGAGTTTGCTGGCCAGGGGAGGACGGTAAACTCATCCTGGTGCTCTTCGAACCACGCACGTACACTGGCAGCTGTATGGCACCTCGCATTGTCCTGCTGGAAGATGCCATCATCCTGAGGAAAAACAATGCGCATGTAGGGGTGAACATGGTCCGCAAGGACAGATGCGTACTTGTATTGATCCATTGTGCCTTCCACAATGATCAGTGAACCTAGAGAATGCCAGGAAAACATTCCCCAGACCATAATGCTCCCGCCTCCAGCTTGGACCGTTCCGGCAATGGTTGCAGGGTGGTTCCTTTCAGAGGTTTCACGCCTTATACGCCAACGTCCATCTGTCCGATGGAGCATAAAACGCGATTCATCCGAAAACGCAACCTGTCGCCACTCAGTGGACGTCCAGCTGCTGTACTGGCGTGCAAATTCTAGCCTTCGCCGTCGATGAACAGCAGTCAGCATAGGTGCACGAACCAGGCGTCTGCTTCGGAGGCCCAGACGCAGCAATGTTCGCTGAATAGTACTTTGGGAGACACTTTTGGTAGCCCCTTGGTTCATTTTGGTGGTCAGTTGCTCAACGGTAGCCCGTCTATCTGCCCGAACGCATCTCCGCAACCGTCGTTCGCCTCTGTCATCTATGGCCCGTGGTGCACCACATTTGCCACGTCGCTGATTTTGGACAGTCCCATTTTGCCATGCACGGTACACTTTTACCACGGCGGCACGCGAACAGTTCACAAACTCAGCCGTTTCGGAAATGCTTCCACCCTTGGCCCGAAAGCCAATGATCATGCCCTTTTGGAAGTCGGATAAATCGCTTCGTTTCTGCATTACGCCAACGATTGAAATGTTTTCCGAAGCCCTCACACACCCTTTATATACGCTCAACTGCACTGTGCTGCCACCTGCCTTCTGTGATTGGTTATTTAACTCTGACATGGAAAGTACGTGGTGGTCACATTAATGTGACTGGACTGTGTATTCGCTCTTATTCTGGCCGGAAATGGAAAATACGAGAAGATAGTAGAGATTTAAAATAAAATAAACGTTAATAAAACTTAAAATTCTTACAACTTTTGTAAAGCAACCGAATCCACTGCAATGTAGCAAAATTTCAGTGTCGGAGCTGCAGAAGGAAATATGCATTTGATAGCACATTGTCCCCTCTAGAACTTAAAATCACTGTTATTGTGGATTTTATAAGATTTAAATGTGTATTTAAGTTTAAAAAATAACAAAGGAAGCATCTTTTTCCTTTCTTCCAATTCGTTTTCTTCTTAAACAGTAATAATTAAACTTTCCTAATTACATGATCTAAGCCACTGTGTTGTTAGATAGTTTAAGCTAAATCAATTCAAAAAGCATTTAAAATTTAAATTTAGGCAAAAACGTGACTTTGTTTTGGAGAAGTTTTTTTTATTAAACTAATGATTACGAAGTCGACAGACACAGGTACCTCTTCTTCAGGAAGAAAAGCCTTTTTGCAAAATAGGAGAAATTTATATTTGATACTTGGAAACAGACCAGCACCTGACATAATCCCTGAATGGGGTAAGCACACATACATAACCTCAGTAGGAGTTTATATTCAAATCGTAATCGTTTTTATACCAAAGGCAGCTGGCGGATCAAATCCAGTGTAAACGCTGTGCTACGTTGTGCTTATTCATGCAAGAACTTCTATCCTTCCACTTTTGCGTGCAATTTGCAAATGATGGTATTCTGAAAGTGTATATCAGTTCTTCCGGAGAAAAAATTCCGTTACCGCTATACTTTTCAATCTACTCTACGAATGTTATCGACTGCTTTTATTCAAACTTATGCTTTTTTTAATACAGTTTTTCATGTCTTTCGAGTGACTGATGCAAATTTGCTTTAGGCACACATTAAGTTTCTCGTGGAATTTACAGTTCAGTAATTCAAGTGTTACTTTCAAAGATTTAGTTAGCAAGTTACTTTAAAAAATAAAGTTCAAAGAGATCATCGGTCTAACTTGAACTTTAATGCTTGAAATTATTTATAACATAACAATTTTGCTTTTTACATATATCATTCCATTCTTTCAGGTCAAAAATTTGCTCTGATGGAAACAAAGGTGGTTATTGCTCAGATTCTCCGAAAGTTTCAATTGATTTCTTTGGATCCTTTGGATAAAATAGATATTAGTATTGGACTCATTTCTAAGAATGTTCAACCTCTGAGAATGCGTTTCATTCCAAGAAATTAATTAATAAATTTCGTCTATAATCAGAGATATTATGTTCCTAAATATTCTGCTATGTTCATATTATTACTTACATACAGGTTTGTAATGGACTGAACTCACACAGAACCGATGACAGCTTGATAAAAGTTTTTTTCCCCAAAAGAAACATTTTACAGGTCCGGATATAATCATAAAGTAGTCGTACAGCTTGGATATATCCGCTTACCGCGAGAGGGCTTTGTGCATGCCTGCGGAGATTGATATGAGATTTGACAGAGATATGTGAGATCATCAGATTGTGATATGTCCATTATCAATTAAATGAATTTTATTATTATTGATTGTGGATTGATTTGAAAATTTGACGTAATGATAAACTATGATGAAAGTACCACCATTTTGATGATAAGAACCTGTACAGGAAACATAGCTATTCTTAGTATCATATAGCACAATCAGTAGTTACCACTTCAAACTACTAATAATGTTAAACAGAACTCAATGCAAAGCGCATCTGAAAAGCAAAGCTCCCAAGGAGATGTCTCAATACTGCGAAGTCTGAGCTGGAAAAATGTAGAACTGATGCCCTCTCTGGGCATATATAATATTCCCCCAGTCGCACAGAAATCTCAAGTACCTGCCATTTCTCGAAATTACTTCAATGTATACAAGGCTAAAGTTACATACAAGTTGGCTGAAATTACATATAAGGACAGCATACGATTATAGTAACATGTAGGGATCAATTACAGTGTCAGTTATAGTTACATAGGGATCAGAGCAAAATATTGCCATATGGCTGCCAAGACGATTCCTCGCCAAATTTGGCGAAACCATATATCGCCAACTTGGCGATATCTCGCCAATTTAGCAATTTATTAAATCACGGTAACGGAAACAAAGGTACTTACGGCCCTCAAAACGCCTGTAATATAAAATCTGAAAGCTTTCAGATTTTTTATGTTTTACTTTTTCATATTCTACCAAGCACACATATAATAACTATCTACAGTTTTTTAGGATCTGGCAAAAATATTACATTAAATGATCGTATTGCATTTGGCTGGGGAGTGTTATTTGCAGAGAGATACCTCAATGTTCCGACAGAATTATTTCTTGTTATACTTTTCATGTTTCATTATGCAAAAGATACTATAATTTCACGAAAATTATTTACATATATATTAAATTCGTAACAATATTATTCTCTAATATATTATATTTTATGAGCAATTTTCTTTACCTTCCTTTTTTCTTTCCCCCCCCTTCCACCTTGAGATGAGTATTTCACATCAGATTTTCTCTGAAACAATTCTCACCCTGTTGTCTTCCTTATGACTGTTTCGGCTAAATATTTCTTTAAAGCCAGTGAAATATTTACAAAAGCACAAAATTCTCATACTGGAAATACAAGGGCATGTATTGTTGTTCAGTCTCTTTCTTTTCAAATTTTTCTTATATTATGTTGTAATCGTTATAGATCTCACGGGATTCTAGTTGCCCATATTACATTAAATGCTCTCATAGAGAACTTTCAGAAGACATATTACACAGTAAAAATTTATCTTTATTTTGAGACTTCAAATATACATGCTACTCCTCGAACAGCCAGTCTCTCTTCTCTCTCTACGTTTTTACCTAGTGTTGCCGTATTTATCGGCACACAAGCGGGGGCGCAAAGTGCGCTTCGTATCTCCATCACCACAATTACTAAATAGAACAATTTTAGGTCACTACCCTATAGCTAATGTGAAATTCAAACAAAATGGCTACATTAACAAACAGGCAGGTAATTTATTCCTTTCAAATTAACAAGAATGGGTAAATTTTAAAGTTTGACAATCATAAAGAAAGGAAATCAAGTAAGATAAAAGATATTTCTAAATAAATTACATCCTGGTAAAGATACTTCTAAAGACTTGGTAAAAGTTTACAGTTGGGTGCCCCTTGTTTTTTGGCGATTCTTTTTTGACGCCAAGATCGGCGCCAGGAAGGCACAACTTTAAGATGGCCGCTGCACAAAACCAAAATAAGAAGTCAAAGAATTTCACAAACTCCGTGTCCATGTACAAATCGACCTATTTTCACTTAAAAAAACACCAGAGAATTGCACAAACTAATCACTGCACACTCCTTTGACTTTGTCGATGTGCACATTAATTTATTTTCACTTAAAGCTAAAAACAAGTTAAAACTCTCATGGTAACCAGAAATGGGGTTTCATCGCCAAAACTGAAACAAAATTTTTCGCCAATCGAAAGGGCACCCAATTCTACACTAGAGCCAAAGACTCTAGTGTAATTTTTGTTGCAATGAATGCCATCGATTTATGTACATTTCCGATTCATCTATTTTTATCCCACGAGATCTTTCATCAGTATCTTCAGTTAAAATCAATTGTTTAATTTTTTCATCGCAGTCAAACGTAATAGCCTATTCTTAAATTAATTTTAATTTTGCTATCTTAGCAGATAGATTCAATGCATCTTTCTCATTATTAAATTCGTTAAACGCTCTTGTGAATAACATCCGATGCTGCGTTCTAGCTTCTTTTAAACCAATTAAAAGAATGCTATAAGCTTCTATAATCAAGACAAAACTAAAGCAATATGCAGTGAACTCAGAAAGAAAGAAAATATTCACTTACTCAGCTCAAAAATGAAGAAGAATCCTGTTGATGGATGCCAGATATCCAGTGTCGGTATAAAGACATAAAACCAGAAGAAACATTTCATTTACTAAATTCACAAACGTTTATTTGAAGACGATCATGAACGAGAATCATTCACATCTTTTCAGACTTTTCTAAAATTTTTCACAAAAATCATATTATTCAATAAAGAAGTCTCTAATATTCTTCTAGTATACTTTCTTTATGGTGCATCTTAAAAATAACTGTAAAAATAAAACACTCTTGCTCTCGATAAAAATTAGTCGCACAACTCTCAACAGAACACGAAAGATCGTTCTAAAATTATTTGGGTGCTACTTTTTGGTAGACGATTGCACGGATTTTTGGCGAGCGATACGACTTATGGTAAACCCATTGCTGGACAAGTTATTTATGGTAACCGATACATTGTTGTCATTTTATTTAAAAAAAATTGAATTTTATTATGCATAAATTCCGTGTTTTAAATATTATTTATGGCTTTCTAAATATTAAAAATCAATTTAATTTTGCATTTTTATTTGAAATAAAAATTTTATTGTTTATGATATTTTATGTTGTGGATGATGTAATCAGTGACATTACCTTACTTAAAAAGTAATTGGTTTTAATATCTATAAATTTAATCTAATGTCTTAAACATTATTTATGGCTGTTAAATATAAAATACAATTTAATTTTGCATTAAAAAATGATTTTATTATGTGATTATTTAAATAATTTTAATTCAGTGCGTGATGTAATCAGCTCCCTGATTAGTTACAGAATATTTGTGCATTAGGTAATTGTTCTCTTTGTCATTAGGTAATTTCTAAATTGTGTATTCCATCGTACTAAAAAGAAGTGGCAAAAAAATAACGAGTGATACTATCAAAAATTGCATCGATATTTATTGCCACATATGTTTTAAGCTAAGTAATTAATATCCTATAAAACTTATTTTAAAGTATTTGAATTTAAGTAATATTTTAATTCTTTTAAACGTTAATATGATGTTTTTAATTCGATATTCAATTTAAGTAATATTTTAATTCAATTAAACGTTGACGCAATGTTTTTATAGTGGCGTTTTTATTCCATTTCTATTCTATATGAAAATAATAATTTAACTTTACTTAGTATTTTAAACTGGTAGTACATGTACTTATTTGCATTTCCCTGCCATTTTAAAAAGCGAAGTTTTCAACAAAAAATTAATCCATTATTTTTAATGATATTTATTTGTTTAAAGTTTCGAATATTTTACTATGCCTAAAATACGTAAAAACAGCGTTTTTCAATATGGCTGACGATTGTAAAAACCACGCCAACAATTTCGCCAAAAATATCGCCAAAAATCCATACAACCGTCTACCAAAGAAGCATCCTTATTTGAATTAACCGAAAAATGAATTCAGCCTATTGCCACTAAAACGTAAGTGAAATAGAATTAAAACTACAAGATTATGTTTATGCTTTCGCTCAAATGTTAGATGGAGAAATGTAACGATGTAGTTTCCAACAGTAAGTGTGTTGATGGAAAGGCATATGAAAAAGGGCAGTTTTATATGGGAAAAAAAATTATTTTTTGGAGAGTCAGATAAAAAAGTTGGTTTTAAAACACTTAAAGCCCAGAACTTATTAAAAATAATTGTAGGTCTGTGTTAGCTTAAAAGCATTATAATAATTTAGTACTGTTGGGTATGTTTATACATGTATTGTCAGTCACTTCTAGAAATGTTCCGGCGGGTAGCGACATCTAGTGAGAGACCACTGCAAACAACTGAAAATAAAATTACAATTATCTAAAATATTTCTCTAGCTTTATTGCCTTGTTTCACCCCTGTGCAGGGATATTCGACAGGTTACAACATCTTTGTCCTAGCAATGTTGCGATGGATTAAGGTTTAGTTAAACGGTTTGGAAGGGAAAAGTTTCCAAATCATTTAATTAGATCCAATCGTTAATCGTTTCGATGGTACGTTCCAAATTGTTTTGGACTTCTTCGTGAAACTATATTGAAAAGTAGAAACGATCTTTCCTTTGGCTAAATTTCAACACATTTTAATTATTCAGCGTTTCTGAATCGAAAATAATTTAAATTATCTTGGTAGTAAATTTCAGATATCGTTTCCAATCCACCTACGAGCCCTATTAGAGGAAGCAATGAAGAACGAATCATCTGATTAAATATTTTAGATACGATTTATTCAACAAGTTTTAAATTTGAGTGAACGGCGAATCTTTGTATAATTTAATTAGCTGCCCCAGGCTAAGTGCTTTTTGAGAGGGAAAAAGTGAAGAATGAAGTCGATTTAATTATCAATTTTAAATACAAAACCTTTTCGGGTAAGGTAGATGCATATAATTTGATTTGCATTTGTCTATTCTGCTTTCCAGCATCTCTCTAAATTCCAAGTAGCTGTTCACTCACAGAGCTTTATTTGGAAGCACTTCTGAAGAACTTAAACATGTAGACAATACTGGAGAAGGTGCTCATTTAAACTGGACAACTATTACTGTGTCACCCGAAAAGAGTTGTTTGCCATACTTAAATCCGAAGGCCATTTCCGCAATTAACTCTACGGCAGAAAATTCCTGCTCCGCACAGAACGCATCATTGACCTTGCTCTAAATTCTAAAAATCCCGAAGGCCAAATAGTTAGATAGATATAAAGACTCCTGGAATATGACATCATTATCCGTCAAAGGAAAAGGACCTTTGCACGGAAACGCCGATGTCCAGTCTACAATCCTTGCCCGGAAAGCTGCCCATATTGTTCCAGGGTCGACGCGAAATATGAGCTGGTTAATTCGGTCGCATGTTAAGTTACTACTTCAACACATTTGTATAATTTTTGCTAGTTTAAGTTTTCACAAAAATAAAACGACGTTAAAAGATTATTTAAGTGGCTACTATCAATACGATTAAAAGAATAATCCGATATCGAAAATGAGTACATGAAGTAAATGCTACTAGGTTAAATTTAAGTGTACAAAATAAATATTGTATTCTAAAAGTATCAAAGTTAGATTTGATACGTTGTTGTTAATTTTAATTCAGTTAATAAAAATCCATTAGAACGTTTTAGAAAATAGTTCTAAAGAATTCTCATATGAAATATCAAATTTTGTGATGAATATATTATAAATTAATTCTTATTCGTTGAATACGTAGGGAGAACAAACCTAAATTTAAAAAGCACCTGATTTTTAAAGTTAAATTTATACACTGATGAATTTTTATCAAACGAAAAGTTATATGTGCATAATGTTATAGCATGTATTAATGTAGAAAAGTGTTAATTTGAATTAATAAAAATGTTATACAACAGAAAAATTAGTTGTAATAATAAGCTATTTATACTAATTGATTAATTAAAACTTTTATCAGTATCTAAAACTTTATAAAAAGCTACACATTAGGGTATTAAAATCTACAAATTGAAGAGCTTTTTGTGCTTTCGAAAATTAAAATTAGAGCAGTTCAAATTTTTAAATTTTTAAATTTCCATTGCTCTAGGTTAGAATTCTATATTTTGAGGCTAATTTTAATGATTAAATTTATTTGTTTCCATGCTGTTTAAAATTTGAGCAAAGCAAATGCTAAATATAGCCTATTAAAAATTTAAAAGAGTTTATAATAAATATCAATGATACACAATTTTCAATTCTAAAGAGTCATCCGTAACGGTAGACTATTAAAATAATATCGAATCGGGAGGGGAAGAAATCAAAACTTATTCTAGCATTTATCAGCTTACAGAATGTGTTGCTTGATGTCAAACAAATAACAGTCATAATTTAATTTTCTGCCGCTGCAACAAATCGAATTGATTTACATTTTGGAGAATGATTTCGTTTCTTAGTACCTTTCCTTTTCGATAGATGGCGCTGCATGAAAGTTAGCAGAATATTTCTAATTTAACATTTAAAGGTAAATCTACTTTCAAAGTGCTCTGTGTAGACGAATCTTAATTATTCCCGATTTTTGCATTTTGCTTATATAGCGTTTATGTTGTTAAGCAATAATAATACATATCCATTTCATCACGAAGGATGATTTTTTTTTTTTTTTTGCAGCCACCAATTAACTGCATTTTTTTTTTTCATCAAAATTAAAGGATGCTTAAAGTCCTGTATTGCTAAAAAATGACTTTTATAAGTAGGTAAACCTAATCCTAATGTCAATGACAGTGATAATAATAATAATAATAAAAGAAAATAAGGAAAAAATCTGTAAGTGTTCAGATTGTAACGGTCGCCCAAAAGAGCTCTGTTAAAGTTTAAAATGATTTACCAGCAGATTTATCATTAGAGATGGTCCAGGTGGAACAGCAAACCATGTTATAGGATACTAGATGAATATACATTTAGGCCAACATTGGAGTGTTATATATCTACTGCATATTTAAAAGATGAAAAAATATGTAATGTAAATTCATAAAAATATTTAATGTTTTTAATTAGATATATCAAGAATTAAATGTATTTTTATTTTAAATCCGTCAGATTAAAAATAAGAAAACAATATTCTTACGAACTACGTTGACTGCTTTTAAATAGTCTAGTCTTAAGTAGCCTACTCACATTCAGAATTTAAGTCAGCTGCATGACTGAATAACAAACATCCGAAAAATCTTTTATTTTCAGCAAAAAATGGCTATTAGTCTCGAAATTTTGCGATTGCGTTAATTCACTTAAATTATTGATACACTTATTAAATTACTGATTAAATGTCGTCTACTCTAGTCTAGTCTAGTCTGGACAACTATTGCTGGGATATTGCCAATTATGAGCAACTTATCCAGCTCACTGAGGAATTGCATAGAGCCCCTGACGTGCAATTTCCTTAAATAAAATAAAACCAAATATGCGGTATGAAAGAGATGCCGTTTGCATCGCAAGGTTGCAATAAACCAAAGTCCTGCAATGTAGAGAGAAGTCCTAACTAAAATCCTGACTGCGGCTGAGCCGCGTTAGTACATGTCTGCGTCCTAACCAGTGCACATGAAAGTAACACAATTTATTAAACTTTAGTTATACAATACAATACAATACAATACAAATACTGAATTAATACATGAAATATAACATAAAAAATGATAATAAACATTGAAATTCTTGATTAAATATGATAACTAGGATAAATAACGAAAGCCTATTTACATATGTAGAAGTTGAAGCAATGCTCTAACAACTACTAAGTTGGGAAATTCAGATCCCTTAGTAAGTGAGCCGCATATGGCCTGATGTTGTAATCCTCATCTAAGGCTATGTAGTCTAGAACATGGAAATGTTGAAGATGTTTACATAATAAGGCAGATTTAAAGAAGTTGGCATTCATTCTATGTAAATAATGATTTACATATTCAATCCTCAGGTCTCTGTGTAAGGTCTCATTAGATACGTAGAAATGGGCATTTGTGATAAGTCTTAAGACTTTGTTTTGCGTAATCTGAAGTTTTTCAACATCTTTTTTAGAGTAAGCCGCCCAGGCCGGCGAAGCATAAGAGAAAATGGGCCTTATGACAGCAATATATAAATGCCTTTTCTTTACTAAGCTTAAGCTTGAATTTCTTCCAATAAGTGGGAGTAGGCAAGTAATTACACTTAATGCTTTGCTTCTGACACGGTTAATATGGTCTTTCCAAGTTAGCTTATTATTGAGTGTCACTCCTAAGTATGTAGCCTTAGATACCAACGGTACCTCAGTGCCAAATAATTTAATCTTTTCATTAAGTCTTCTACATCTTTGTTTTCTTCTAATAACTAATAGTTCGGACTTTGCCGCATTTATCGATATACGCCAACGCGTACACCAATTTTCAATATCAGGCATGTAATTCTGCAGGGCACGTATCGCAAGGTCGGCCTTAAGTGATCTCGTAGCAATGGCGGTATCATCCGCGTAACATCCCAGATATTGTTGTCTCGTGAATCTATCCCTGGGAAAATCTGAAACGTAGAATGTATAGAGAACCGGGCCCAGAATTGATCCCTGGGGGACCCCTGCGCCCACTCTCATACAATCCGAGCTGTCTGAACCAATTGAAACATAAAAATTTCTGTCCTTGATAAATGAGTATATAATCCTTATAATTTCTCTATTAAAATCAAGTTGTACTAATTTGTAAATTAGCCCCTCATGCCAGACGCGGTCGAAAGCTTTCGCCACGTCTAGCATGAGTAAGGGTCTACTCTAAATGAGTTGTTTCAGCTTTTATTCTAGTCTGTTGCCATTCGGCAAACTGTAAGAACAATAAACCAGGATGATATCATCATCAACGTACGGGAAACGTTTCGAAGAGCATATAGAAAATATCAAGAAGGTGGTTCAGAAATTCACGGAAGCCAGTATAAAGTTATGTCCTGCCAAGTATAATCTCAGGCACAGATACTGAAAAACTGTCGGCAGTTAAAGAATAGATGCACTCCGAAAATGTCTATGAGCTGAGGAGTTTCTTGCTGCTCTGCACCTATTGTAGGAGATTCGTGAAAGAATATTCTTCTATCGCAGGACCCCGTCAGAAACTAAAAGTAAGCAAGCAAAAATTCTTGTGGACAAAAAATGCGAGGATGCATTTAACAGACAGAAGAAGGCTCTAACTTCTGCGAGAAACCTGACGAATCCTCACTTCGACAAACCATTTCTTCTTGACTCAGATGCGAGCAATGAGGGTGCCGCTGCTGCTTTGTACCATGAAATAAACGATCAAAACTGTGTAGTAGCATATTGGAATGAATGTCTGTTTAAAGCAAAGAAGAAATACTGTGTCCCCAAGAAAGAGCTGCTCGCCATAATTTAAACCGTAGAAACTTTCCACCATTATCTTTAAGATCGAATATTTCTACTTTGATATCCTGGGACCTCTATCAGGACTTGCTGTTGGCAAAAAAAAATGTATCCGCCTTGTCACTGATTACTTTAGAAAGTGGCGTGAAGCATATGCTATGTCTGATAAAGAATTTGTCAAAGTACCAGAGGTAATGATACAGCATCGGTATTATAGGTTTGCGATGTCGCTCCAGTTACATTCTGATAAAGGAAGGAATTTTATCTCTTCTGTGCTTAAAGAACTCTGTAAACAGCTGCAGATGTAAAGGTGTCGTTAGATAAAGCTCTAACGACAACTTTACATCTACAGTCCATATGGCATATAAAGAAGCTTAATCAAACCATCCTTAATAATTTCTCGCTGATGATTTTCAGAAACAAACAGCACTGAGCCCAGAGGTTAACCCTGTTCTAACTGACCTAAGAGACTTCCGGCTATTCTCCATTCCAGATGCAAATCGGATTCTAGATCGAATAGGTTAATGAAAAGGCTCTCCGGTGGCTGCTGATACCTCCAAGATACCGGATCCTGGACACCCTTAAAGAACTACACAGCAGTCCTACTGGAGGGCACTTCGAAATAATGAAGACTTTGCAGAGAGTTCGAGAGCACTTCTACTGGAGTAACGCAAACAATGACGTGCAAAAGTAGTGCCAATCTTGCGGTGCCCGTAGGGATCGGAAAGGACCGAAGAAACGCAGCCAAGAACAGCCAGTAGCAACAAATAAATCCTCGTTGTCATCGAGTACTTCACCAAGTTGCCTGAAACTATCCTATTCCAGATCAAGAGGCTGTCACGGTAGCAGAGGTAATGATACAGCATGAGATTTCCAGGTTCAGAGTGCCGCTTCAGTTACATTCCGATCAAGGAAGAATATTTGCATCGGCTGTAATTAAAGAACCGTGCAAGCTACTCTGCGTTAGTAAAACTCAAACGGCACAGATACTCCCTAGTCAGACGGCATGGTAGAGAGGTTTCATCGAACCACCTTTAATAACGTCTCTTTGGTGGTTTCCAAAAGAGAAACAGGACTGGGCCCGAAAGTTACCTCTGTTCTTACTGGCCTGTCGCAGTGATATCCACGAGACTTCTGGCTATTCCTCATCCCAGATGCTATTCGACCTGAATTTCGTCTGCCTTGTGATGCGTTGTTTGACCGCCCTCCGGATGCGCCTTCATTGCTTTAGGAGAATATTTAGGATCTCCTGGGGCGGTTTAAAGGAATGCACAATTTTACACAAAAGTAAATCAACTTGACGACAGAAAAGATTAAGACCAGATGTGATACGAGAATCATAGGATATTGACTCAACATAGATGACAAGTTGTGGTTATAGAATCTGATTAGACATAAAGGTCTTTATTCTAAATTACAGTGAACTGGGACGGTTTTCAGATAGTCTTAAACAGGCTGCATGCCGTCGTAGTTCGGGTAAGTCATATTCTGAGATTAAAATCGTCGTAGACTAACTCCTTATTATGGCCCATATATTATCGCATGTATTATACTAAATTTATAGTCCTATGTATTTATAAATTTGTAAATTCATGCATTAATTTATTGATTTAGTATTTTATTAGTTGTATGCTATCTACTGAAATTATTATTTAGTATCCCATTTAGTACTGAGTTGTTAATTTCCTTTTGTTGTAAGTATGGCTTCATGTGCAGGGATTATACTACCAAGGACGTGCAGTGCGTTAGAAGGAGAGAATGTTACGAAATCTGTATACATAAATAATTTTAGTGAAATTACATGCAAATTTATTCCTTGCGAATGTGGTTTAATTTACATTGGTGAAACGAAGACAGCCTTAAAATGCCGCGCGCTAAGGTACATAAAGTACATGTTAAAAAAAGAAACATTTTTGCCTATTGCCCAACATTGTTAGTCAGAAAATTCAATTTTTCAATTTCGTGCAGCCAGATTTATTCAAAAAACATCTTCCGCTGGCGAATTTAATTTTCTAGAGGTGTTCCATATTCATCAAAATCTTTCAGTTTTAGTTAAGTATCCCAATTCCTTACCCTCAGGTTTTAAGGAAATTTTTTCATAGTTATTTTCATTTCTCACCAGTACAAGGCACCAGTGGCTTGACTTCCTTCCTTTCGTTCTTATCGTTTTAGCTTATCTTATTACTGGCATATCTTTCGTCATTTGCACTTCTGCAGCTGAAGGAGAAGATTCTATAGCTAAAGCTTTGAAATTAGTCCTGCCAATTTATGAATATCACGCTGTTTCTTGTTGCTTTTCCAACAATTGATAGTATTTCTCTTACTAAATGTATGTAATATGTAATTAGAATTTTCGTGTCACGCAAGGAGATTTGACGTAGAGTTGAAGTGCATACTAATTCATATTAATTTATAAAATTTTGGCACATACGTAGTTACTCCGGGATTTTAATGAAATTGCTTTGCAGAAAAAGGCGAAAAATGTCTTTGAAAGAACTGAACGATACGAAGTCCTCCTCTAAAACTCTGAATGAAGTGGGTTTGAAAAGAAAAAGGAAAGCCATTAGGACGCTGTCAACGAGATAGAAATCAAGCGCGATTCAGTCAGAGACAAGGAATGCACTAGAATAGCTAGTTCTCGAATCAAGAGACTTCTGGGACTTAGAGGAAATTATGGCTACTTTGAGATGCTGGACAGATATTATTTTGAGAGTTCTTACTGTTAGGATATGCTTTTTTACGTGTGATATCATGTTTCTAGACAAACCATGGACTTGGAAGTTTACAAACAGACGTGGAGAATCATAAAAATGACCTCAACATAAAACAGCTATAGCCTGAATATTTTCAATAACATCGTAATGTGTCAGTCTGGAAACAAAAGAAGACACAATAAATCGCATTTTGCGAGAAACAGAAGGGCAGCGCGTATCAGGCAGGTCAAATGACTCTAAGACATAAAGAAGTGATATTAAGAATGTGTCTCAGACAGATACCAAAGTTCTTACCGTAGGATATTCCTGATCTAAATAGTACCCATCTCTCCTGTTCCACTTCTTCATCATTTTCCACTTATGCTGCTAGCTGTCTATAAAACCAAATTAAGTTTTCGTTTATTTTATCTTTAATATTAACGTTCTTTTTTTCTTTCTTTTTTAGATTTACTGATGTTTAATGTCTTTCTGTTACAAACGTTTTACACAAAATACTGTTTTGAATTCATATAAGCAATTATTTATGATCCATGAACGAACTAATATATCTTACACTAATTCCTACTGAAAAAATAACTTCGGTTTACGAACATTACCAATGGCTATGAAAGGAACGAATTATGTTCCTGAACTAAGTGCTCAGTGCGCAGTGTTTGTGTAATGGATATTTTGAACGGCAGAATTTTCATAAATTTTGCTATTTAAATGTTTTTAAAGTTGTGATGAGATCTCCAGAATGTTACATTACGATGTTATTCTGCTCAACATATGAAGTTGTAGGGTATTTTCCCTCCCTTCTTGCTGCTTATCTTTTAAGAGTAACTGGAAGCATGCAGGGCTGGCAACCAGAGGGTCCCGTCTATGGCATGCCTAATTCTTCGGCCTAAAAAATTCTGATTGGCTGTAGTGGCGTTAGAACTAAGGAGTGATGACCGATAATACATCATCCCTGGATTTGGCTACTGAGTCCTCTTCTTTCCAGCTGTCCTTTAAGTGGTGACGAAGTAAGGTTTGTTTTTCTTCCTTCGTGGTGTAAGTGGAAGCATGCCTGACTAGCAATCGGAACCTCCGGAGTTTGCGTCCGTCAAGAGCGGCATGAATTTCTTCGTGTTCTGCCTGTAAAAAATCAAAACTACCTCTTCAGTAGCACCCAGACTATTAGATGGTGGATGATAATTTGCCACTAACAGGATCTAAAAAACTGGGTCCAACGAACCTCGAAGTTGAAGAGAATGCAAGTTATTTTTGACTGTGTATCATCTCCTCGGGAAGTAACTGGAAGCATATCCGACTAATATCGGAAGGTCACAGGTTAAAATCTGGCACAGCGCGCTGCGCATTTTTAACATCTCCTGTTTGGAAAAAAAAATGTTTAATGGTGTGCACAAAGTTACAGATTTCATACACTCTTTTTTTGAAACTTCATTTGAGTTGTAGCGCCATAAAAGTGATCTGCTGCTGATACATAGTCATTCAAGCAGAAAATAACTATAAAGTTCTTTAAAATATTTAATAAATTATCTCGATGCGTATATAATTATTATGTTTTCAAACTTAAAATTTCTGAACAAAATCTATTGCATTTTTATCTAGAATGTCCTCTTTTTTACTTCCTTGTACGAGAGTAAAAAGGAAGTATTGTAATCGCGAAAAATTTCGGGTATCATATTTCAAAGAAAATATCCGTTTCGACTGCTATAGAATGCAATTTAACGAGGTTTTTGCGTATTATCTGAACGTAAGGTCAAAATAAAAAACTCTT
>KK119152.1:263230-311430 GCA_000611955.2 Stegodyphus mimosarum
ATCTTTTAAATTAAACACGTATTTATTTTAAATATATCTTGTTTATTTGTAAGTCTTCGAATAATATTGATAGGATTTAAGGGCACACAAATAAATTTTGCGATTTATGCGATCTTTATTTGTATATGGAGATAATATGTGAGTAAATGTACTGTAGTTAAAAGTGAAGCCAAACTGAAGTTATAATTTCAAAATTAGTTTCACAATAAACTAAAATTGAATTTTCTTAAAATGTTTTATTACTATTGCTATTTTTTTAAATGGTGAGAACTCTTTTATCTATATTTCGGTGTTAAAAGTATTCTATGCTTAAAAGGTTCGCCTAATTAAACGTATATGTAACTAAAAATAATAAAAATTCTTTTTTTTTACTTTAGGGATTTTGTTTTTAGAGGTTATTTGCTTTCTTGCTAGGATAACACTAGGGTAACAAAATGAAGCTAGCTTTAAGATTAGTTAATTATTAAATATGGTAAAGGCCTCAAAAGGTATTTCTTGCGCAGTGTGTATGCGTTTGTAAAAAGAGAAGCTAATTCGTAATTACACAGGTCAGGAAAAAGAAAGGAATTTTAATACAGCCCCTGTTATTTAGTAAAGAACTAGATTTCTTTGCCAACTTTACTCCGTTTCTATAGTCGCTAGTTTTGTTTAAGCAGAAGACATGAAAATTATCTAGTGCACTCGCGAGGAATCGAACCTCAGACCTCCCGATTGCTAGGTAGATGTGCTTCTAGTTACACCCCGAAGGGACGTGGCAAGGAAGGAGAAAATACCTTACAAGTTCTTTATGAACTCAACTAACTATTTTGCGTTAGCAACTTTACCTCTTCTTTTTTGAAAGGTGTATATAAATTTCTAAGCACGTCACGGTTTTATTAGCTTTCGAACGCTAATGGGTTTTTTTGTCAGATCCAATGATATTTTTGGGAATTATTAGACCAATCATAATTGTAGCTCAGCAGCTAGCTGCTACAGTTAATAGTCCACGAGAAGGTGCATTGTTTATTTTTGTTACCAGTTTTTAGTTGTATTAGAAGTAATGGTAATAAAGCTCTACGTTTAATTTTATCTTAATTATGCTTATTATGGAATAAAAGATAAACTCAAATCTTGTATTTCATAATAAGCATGAACAGAACGGATACCTTGACAATCATTAATATTAACTTCTTAAAGTCAAACGTTAGGTTCGATAATAAGCAGTTTTAGTGAGATGACCGTTGATTTGTTTCATGATTATCCTTGAAGATTCAAATTTCATCTGAAGAGATACAGGTTTTGTCGAAGCCTGTCTCAGACTGCTGCAAAACGTTAGAGCAAATTACCATGAGAAACGCAATTTTAATTTTGTCAGTCGGTCTAGTAGAACAAAAGATATAGAACTGTCCCTTTTTTCTTTCTTTCTTTCTTTCTTTTTTTTTTTGATAAGTTCAGTTTGGGGACATGTACAATCAGTTCTCACTGTATTTCCCAAGGAGGTTAGAATAGAAGGAGGGAGGGTTCGCGGTTTCCTCCACTATCGGAGAATGAAACCCTACCTAACAAGCGGCGTCCATGTTGGTAATATCAAAACATTGCATTACGGCAGTGAAATGTACGTGTTTCTATTTTCCAGTAAAAATATATTAAATTTATAATGAAATGCTTCGCTACTGTTAAAGTTTTATTTTAAAGTAATAACGATGATACCCATAATTTACTATGTATAGGAAATTGTTAAGAAATAGTTCGAAATTTAAATGCTTGTGTATAACATTAAAGCCTTTAAAATGATGTTTCTGCATAACTAAAGGATTTGTTTAGGTTTTATTAGCAACCCGTTGGGTACACTTTCCTCTTCTTTAAAAAGTGATATTTCTGATTTATTCACAATGTTATGATAATTTATTAAAGAATCCTTTCATATACAAATGTTTAAGAGATAGGAAAGAAAGTTATGTTATTTTAGTATGCTTAGTACTTCAGCTTTAAGTTGTGATACACTAAAACATAAATGCACATATTCTTATTGGCTGTAGCAGTTGTTGTAAAAACTAATTTCGGGAGACTGGTACTTGATGCAAATAATATTTAATTTTTTTAAGGCATTTATTGACATTCTTTAAAAATTTTAATAATTCTTAATTTCAATTAAAAATACTTTTTAACTTTTACTCATTTATGAGTTTTTAGAAGTTATTTAGGAGGAAGATCGTTTTTGTGGAATTGAGAAAACAGTTAATTTTGATTCAGCTACATAAATGAAATACGTTCATGGAATCAGAAAATCTAAACTGCTAAACAATTAGAGATAAAAATAAACAGCAAATAGATTTCCATGATACATGTCAAAAGCGACAGCTAATTAAGGGATAGTGGATTTAGATGGTTGCTTATTTCAATGTATCTCCAATTACATTAAAAAATTAAAAATTTATTTAAATTCTATTCTAACTTATTTGCAATGCTTTCCTGATAAGAAAATATTTACGTGTAATGGAAAAATGTCTTTGTCTGACATTGAATAAAAAATGCAACATCGAAAAAAATCATGCCCATTTTTATTAAAATTACAATAGTACATTCAATACCGCAGTACAGCTGTTCCTAATAGATAATAAAAGTATCTATTAGGAAAGTATCGGAAAGATATTCCTTATGTTTGCTACCATCACGAATTTTTCAGCGAACAAATGGATTAGTAAACATGGGTAGAGCATGGTATGAATCTGATACTGGTCACAGCCATTTAAAGCTAATGATGGCAGTACGAAGCATGCCTAGTTACGTTCCAGTTTTGATCAAAAATTCTGCAGAAAATGAAAACCAAATATTAATAAACACTTTCTTTTGCATCATCAAGCTTTGACAAGAAATTACTGTCATGAATCTCTCCACAGTAGACCCACCAGCGACAGAGCGGTAAAGTCGTTGAATAGTGGTAATTCGGTCCGAGGTTCAAATACCGCGAACGGGCTAGCCGCATGGGTGTTTTTATGGTTTTCTGCATGTGTTACGTATATACGAGCTAGTTTCTCTTAGAAATTCCTCCCCTTAGTCAGATAGCTCTCAGGGTTTTGCCGCAATCACGTAAACCAAACCAAACGAAACCCCCTATGAAGAAGGGTCAATATCGGTCGACACAGCAACATTAAAGTGCAATTTCAAATTATTAAACTAGTTGAAAAAGATCACATTTAAGGGGCCAAATGGTTTATCATTGGACATATTCCTTTCTTTGTAATTTGTAAAAGATTTAATGATTTCACATTTCCAAACGCTAATTTAATTACATAAATTATGTGAGTTTAAAATAAGAAGCAAACGGCACTTTTAAAGACATAGCCTTGCATAATAAGCAGAAAATGCAACACTAAACGAAAGGTTGAGTTCAGAGGTTAAGATACAATTTTAATTTCTTGTTTATGTAATTAGTTATGATTTTCGGCATCAAGCTTAGTATAGAAAGACAGTAATTAAACATTTGCTTTAGAGTAATGGAAGTAGAGTAATCGCTTTGAACTAGTTCTTTTGTTTTTTTATTCGAATTCGGCTTTATATAAAGGCCATGGGGATATATATTTGGCTTTGAATGAATTATTGTAAAACTTATATTTAAGTTCAATGATACAACTTCTTTAATAACTTTTTAGAATATAATTTATTAATGTAATAATATTTTTTTAGTGTGGTAGAAATAGTTGTATTTATTTAGTGGGAATGATATTCTTTTAAATCCCTTGTTAAAATGAATCTTAATCGCGATCAAAGCATGTAACTGCGTTGTGGCTCAGAATTATCTTTGAAGTGTCCAGTGCCATCGAGGCCGAGTGGATAAAACTCCCTAAGATTTGTAGTTCAGCCAAGGCTCAAAACCAGCGGCTCAGCGTTAAAGTCGCTGAATACTGGTAGTTCGGTCCGAGGTTCGATTTCTGCAAACAGGCTGGCTGTATGGACATTTCCATAGTTTTTCCCATGGATAATGTGTTATACGAGCCAGTTCCTATTAAAAAGTACTTCACGAAGGCATCCCTTCCCATAGGCAGAGAGCCCTCGAGTGCTTTACCGTAAACAAATAAGCCAAACCTCATGAACCATCATTTCATGAAATTCTACCAACATGCAATATGAATGCGAGCCAGTTTCTTTTAGAAAATATCCCAGGAAATATTCCGTCCTGTTAGATAAGATAGCCCTTTCGTGGTTTGCTTCAGTCTATTAAATAAACAAACAAGTGAATACGCTTGTTTCATTTAAATGCAGAAATAATAATAATCATAGAACAATAATCGCAGGTTAAATTTAAGTACTTAAAAAAGATTACAGTGTGATTTTACTCACAGACGCCAACTTAACATCTGAAAGTCTTATTTGTGACTACCTATGATAAAGGAACTAAATAAAAATTGCTTAAATAACGAATTCTACGATATGAATTCTAACGAAATACTGACTTTTGAGAAATCAGACAAATATTTTGCTCCTCCTCGTTTGTAAAAATAATACCTACAGTTGTTATGTGATAAAAATGAATTATTTCTGCTAATAAAAATTTTAAAAAATTACCACAGAAGCATATGAGTTTTAAAATGAACATTTGTTTCTAAATTTCTTAGCCATAAATATAAGAGAGTCAAATTGTTTCTTAAATATATATTATGTGGTAAAATTAAAAATTAGTACACACCTTTGTTATTTGTAAGTTAATATAGAAATTTATCGTACTATTGGAATATATTTTTGATATGAACGATTGTTTGCATAAGAAATGCAGTAGAAATTGGTAACAGATTCATTTCATGAGGCGTTCGAAATGCCTTTTCTTAGTTAAAATGCTAGAAGTATAACTAATTGATAAATTAATGATACATAAATAACTTAATTATACATCTCAGAAATTGATGTTGCAAAATTTTAGTAGGAACCATAAATTGTGTTTTAAATGATTCACTTTGCACGATTATGAGAAATGCACTTCCAAAATACAGAAAATGAATGAAATATCTTGGACCTTTCTTGCAGTTTTCTATTTTAGCAGAGTACGAACTTTCACTTTTCCGAAACACTTACTCAAAGATTTATTGCAAAATATGCTTTAGTTTAAAAATGTGCTGACGTGGAAATTATTTAGGTTTTTAGTTTGTGTTTAGTTTCAGGATACTTGTTTTCATAATCTTGTTCAAGGCTATTTATACTAGAAGAAATGACTCTCATCACGATTTACTAAACTGGCTTATATTTATGTTTTTTATGGGACGACGTCCTGAGAAGCCAGTTCTCTAAATCACCATTCTAGAACCAAAGACGAGGAGGCTTATCCATTTTATCCTGTATCTAGCACTAGGACAGAGTGTGAAATTATTAGATCCAACACGTCGCTGAGAAAATGGCGCATTTGGGATCATTGCGCATTTTGTATTTGTAAAATGGTTGTGATAAAAAGTAAAGCAATGACATCTCTATGCAAGATTTCATGACAATACTGGCAACAATGATAGCTTTAATTTCAAAGAATTGTTGCTTTTCCCTGCGCGTTCTAATATGGCAAATGTGGAAGCATGTTCAAATTGGCAACTGGAAGAACCATGATTTGATTCCCGGCGAGGGCATAGTTGTTTTCTATGTTCCTTAGCTTGGAGAAAAGCTCATATCTTTGCAGGATAATTTCTAAAAGATAAAACGTTTTGCGTTAAAGCATTATAAATTGCATCAATCTCTTTTTGGATGTTGCAGACATACTTATTACATTGTTTCTTTCTCTTGTTTGATCTCTAAATATTAATTTTTTCAGATAACTCATAATAAAATCTTTAGATGTATAATTAATTTATTTTCTGAGATTTAATTATAGGAATATTTTCCTATTCCTAAGTATTATCTATTATACTTTTTACGAATATTTACTAGGTACACTCAATATTTCAACAAAATATTTCACACTGAAATGGAATGATTATTACAAGGAGGATTGCGGACTTAATTGCGATTGGACGTAATGAATGATTTTATCGGTATTATTAAAACAATGAGATATGTTTCCTTTTAGCAATAAATGGAAGCTTCTTATAGGAACTTTTAATTTAATAGGTAATTAACTTATAAAGGGACATTAGTTTTGTAATTTTTTTAATTATGCTCTGAAACATTTTTCATGATGATTGAAATATTACCGTATTTAGAAACGTTTTCAATATTAGAAATAAAGTAAATTTATATACAGACATACTTTCCGTGTAATTAATTTCTTAAAATACGATCTCTAGTTACTTAATGAAGCTCTTAATGGCAGAAAATATAAAAATTTTGCTCTTTTTAAATTTCTTTTAGAAACGAAAAGAGGTAAAAATCAGTGAACACGGTACAATTACGAAATTAATAAACGGTTAATTATTTATGAGAGGAAGGAATTTAAAAACAAATTTATATCCCATAGAATGAATAAGTTTATAATTCTATAAGATTCCATATGTATAGTTGTTGAAGCTTTTGGGCAGAACCGAATATAGTTGACGATGAAGGCCTTCCAATTTTGAACTTCGTTTTAGAAAAAAATGTTTATGAGCATACTGATCTAGAAATACGCATTTAGAAAAACACATTTAGAACTTCTGAAATTCTAAAGACAGATACCTTAAAATTTGAAAATATAACCAGATTTAACGATACAGCGTTATTTGACAACTTCCAGAACTTTCAAAAGATGGAAATTGAATCATTAAAAAATAAGGTCAGTGCACAAGAAACTCTGGAAATCATTGGTCATTATCATCATCATCATTATCATCATTAAAAAATGAGGTTTCTGCTGTGGAGCAACGAATCGAAGGAAGAGTTTCGGCCATCCAACAACAATCAAACAAGAAATTGAAGAACATGTCTCTGTCGTCCAAGGACATATCGAGCAACAAATTGAAGACAGATTTTCTGCTGTCGTCGCCAAAGAAGTTGACACATTAAAGAAATACATAGCGACAGTAGGAAGCAATTCTGACGGCTTTAAATTTTTCCAATGCCTGCTCGTTCCTCTCTGAAGTTATCCACATATAATGGTAAGACCTCTTGGCAAGCATAAGTGACGGAAGTGAATGGATGGGACCTCCAAGCTAAGGTCAGCCATCTTGCCGCTTCTCTGAGGGCAGGCGCAAATGATATTCTTCAGACTCCTCCAAAAAACAAGGGGCTAGATTTCGAAACTCCGTTGGGGCTGCCCTTTGGAGAGAAATGTTTAAAAGGCTACAGCAGGCTTCAATTAAAATCCCGTCAACAGACGCCGACGTTTTTAGTAGTTTAAAGAATAACTACTGATTATTAATAATTTGGAAGTCAAACTGTTTTATTGTATCTTAATTCTGATTATTACTCCGTGATATTATAAAAACTTACACAAATACGTCTGAGAAAAATTCCAGCGTTCTATTGTATTTCTTTTGATAAGAATGAATTTCATTAACCTTTTATCGGACTTGTTATTCTGAATGAGCTGCGATTATAATATAATAAATTTATTACAGAAATTAGACATGAAACCAACAAACCATGAAATGAGAAAACTGAAACAAAATTTGTCTCGAAATGGCGCAATAAATCTGTGAGATTAAATGTCAAATAAAACACCTAATTAAGAAGTTTCAGCATTGAAATTAACTTAAAAGTTTTCTGGAATGTCTAAGAGATACTGAAATAAATCTTTTGAAAACATAAAGGGGGTATAATTTATATATATTTCCCAGCGAATCCCGAGAAAATGCTTTGCTTTGGTGGCTAACAATTTGATTTCTAATTTCTTAATTTTTGTTTCGTTTGGTTTGGTTGGTTTATTTGATTATGACAAAGTACTCAAGAGCTATCAGCCTAAGGGAAGGAATGTCTTCAAGGAGGACTTTTTGAGGCGAGATGGCTCATATATGCGTTACACATGATGCATTATATAGAAATTTACCTGTGAATAGAATTTCATAACAGCCTAGTAGGGGGAGAATGCAATGTCTTTTCTACATATCTAATAGACTTCATTTGCATACCATTTCTAGAATCTATGTGTCTTCTGACAGAAGCTATTTTAGTCGCGTAAATATATTTTACGTTTACGGATTGTTCTGCGGTGTGTCTTTTCTAATAACTAGTAAACATCCCATAATGAGACAACAGCGGAGAGAATTCATTGAGAGAAACGGGAGCAAATTTCTGCATGCTCGTAATCAGCGGCGGTTTTGAATAGCATACAGAGCGATAATTTCCCTCCTTTGCACCTATTCAGCTTTTCATTTGTCAACTTCTATTCACTGAGACCAAATGGATGACAGATAAATGCAGTGGGGCATGTGTTTCTGTTTCTGGTGATACAAATTTTAAATGGCACCAAATGTTACAGAAAGGACGACAATATAAGATTAAGACATGAAAGATAATTTTCATTTGTGTTATTTAATTTCCGCGTGGTTCACAATAGCTAGCCAAAAGTGACGTCGGAAAGATAGATAGTGAAGACAAATCGTGTATTTCGGCAGCTTGGAAGAGAACCTTGTTATGGAAAATTTCATGCCAACGGCGCATGAGGGGCATAAATAGAAGGTTTTTCGTAAACCCCTAAGCAAGTGCTTCCCCATCATTTTACTATCCTGATTCAGCTTTCAAAGTGATGTGTGAACCTAATTCATTACGAACCAAATGCAATTCATGTAATTGGAGTGAATGGGAAAAACACGAGAGAGCAAGACTTCTAGAATAAAGCAAAATATTAATGAAAGTAAAACATAAATGTATGTAATTAAAAATTAACCAATCATCTTGTGGGGTTTTACTACTTAAAGTTCTAACTTAGAACCCCACGAACACTGACAAGCGAATAATCGCTTAAGTGTGTAAACAGAACACGTAAGACTTAAGAAGGGTTTAAAACCCTTTATTTTTCAGTATATTTACAATCAGTTCCCACTTGGAACTTTACACAAAGCCGCCATTCGGGCTTAAACTTAAAATAATAATAATTTAAACTAAAACTAACTTAACTAAGCTATTAAAAGGTATAGCCAAAGCTATCAGAATCTAACTAGTTGGCCCCTAAGTATTAATTAAATCGGCGAAGCCGAGCAAGGGCCTAAGGTATAGCCGAGCGTAATAACAGCTAAGAGAGACGTAGCCAGAAGGCAAACGCGCACTAGTCAGGGAATCAGACTCTCTCTCCTGAAGTCGGTTAAGTCACGACTTAAATAGTACTCTTTCTCATTTCCATTACCATTTACATTCTGGCAGGAAATTGCAAGCTGAAATTAGAATAAGATAGGAAAGATACAAAACTTAAAATAACTGTTAATAAACTTAGGATAAACCTTACAATCTACATATATATATATAAAGAAGAAAGTTTGTTGGTTTGTCCTCTAATAACTCAGCCACTACTATAGCTATCGTTACCAAACTTTCTAAAATTTTTTTCTGGGTTCTGAAGAAGATCAACGTCCATTTTTTTTCCAAAGAAATGTAGCCAAAATCAGAGATATTAATTAAAATCTCGGAAAACCGATCTTTTTCGTCCTCATTATTCAGACTGGCAACAGTCTCGCAAGCTGAAGATTGAAAATCTGCTTTATTTCGAAAGTTGTTGCCACTGCTCGCTTTCAAATCCTACAGTCTTTTAATAAAAATTTCTAAGTTTTACGATGAAATAAAAATAACATTGCCAAACATTAAATACATTATTCCCGATTCCAAAAATTCGTGGGAAGCCATTTCGACTGTTCCCATCTTCGTACGACTTTAATCAGCTGAAATATAAATTAAAAACTCTGAAAGCGCTGATTTTCGTACTCATTTATCCAAGTAGCAACAGTCTCTCGCGTTCGAGATAAAAGTGCTTTATTTCGAAAAGTGTTGGTACTGCTCAAAGCTGTATGTAAGTAAAGCGTCGGCACTTCAGTGGGAGAAATTGCGCTTCGAAACGACCGCAGCGCTCGTAGCGGTGGCGATGTTGAAACACAATCAGTAAAACTGCGCATGCTCCTTTCCTTTTCAGTCATTGGTTGTTTTGATTTGGATGTTTGTTTGATTCTACCGAAATCTTGTTAGCTTCTAACGTGCTTTGGTTGTGTTATTTATAACTTATCAATTTTGTACTTTTTAATTACAAAAGGCTCTTTTCAGAACCAATTTTTTTTTAAAATTTTCTCTAATGGCGTATCGATACTGCGGATTAAGGATTGCAAGTAAGGAGTAAGATTTCGTCGAAATCTGATGGAATACATTTCTACACGTTTCCTTGAGACGATGCGTACTTAAGGAAGCAATAAAGAACAGTTTTAGGATATGTATTGTTGAAATTAAAGGTAAAAAAATCTGATAATTAAAAGAATTATTCCCCTATATTTTATAATAACGCAGGTACAAGTTTCAAATAATATATTTAAAAAATCTTTTTTTTATTTCCTTTCAGAAATAAATATTCAGAGAAAGTTATGTACTATTTAATGTCTTTCACTATTAAGATAAAAAGAGCGCTAATTTGAAATGGACCGAATTGAGCATTAATTACAAATTGACTTAGATTTTTTTCATTTAAAAGATGCCTCAGAAGCTAAAAAAATCATGTCATATTTGAGAAAGTATTTTAGGTAGAAGCTCTGTAAGTGGAGAAGAAATAATGCATAGTTTTAATGTTAATAACAATAAACTTTGCTTAAAAATGTATTCTTTTCGTATACTTAGGACTCTGAAATACTGTACAAATAGAAAATATATACATTTATATATATAATTACGACGCAATTGCAAAATATTTACATCCATTGCGGCCTCGCCATCTTACTTCCAACCTCCATGACGTCACTGCAGGAGAGAGGAGGAGGGGAACAGATTTAGTTTACATCGCCACTACTGCAGTGGATTGGCGCTGCAATTTGGCGTCATGTTATAGTATGGGAGTGCCGACGCTTTGCTTACATACAGCTTTGGTACTGCTCCGCTTTCAAATCGTTGAGTTGGTTAATAAAAAATTTTTAAGTTTTACAAAATCTATACAATCTGTAAAAAACAATGTCTGTTGTGTGTTTGTTTGTTTGTTCGCTTTATTGAATTCTGATCAATTACAATAAATGTTTTGCCACATTTAATCGGATAAAATTGAATATAGGTGAAATATTGGATGGAACTAGAGCTTTTACGACGATTTGATTAGAAAGAGAAAATCATTAAAAACTGCGTGCCATTGTTGCTCATATAATGATAGAGAATTAGCTTACTTTTCTATCGAAATTTTTTATATGGGTTTCGCATCGCATTAGACTGAAAAATGTATGACTATGAATCGCATTTTTTGCAATGTTATTAGAGAAAGATTACAGCGGTATCGTTCTCTCTGTTAGATACATTACTTTCAATCTAATATAACTGACATCGGGTACTTCCGCTGGTTTAAAATAAAAGCATATAAATAGTAACTTTTAATTTGAAATGTATAGTACGTATCAATATTGTTACGAATTTCGTATTTAGTTGGACATTTTTAGTAGAATTATGATTAAAATTGTTTTATTTCCCCGTGCATTGCAGGGCGTGACAAATGTTAAGAGAAAGCTACGCCAAAAAACTTGTTATTTAGCATTAAGAGCACACGATCCGATGTAAGTATTTTGTAATTATGTCGTAAATATTTATAAATAAAATAAATGTCGTAAATAAATGTACATATTTTTTTTCTACAAAATGTCAGAGTCATAAGTATCTGAAAAGAATACATTTTTAAACAATATTTCATTCTGAACAGAATCAAATGCTATACAGTTCACAGAATAATTTGCTCAGAACGGTTTGATTTGAATGAAGTATTTTCACGAGTTTCCGTTAATTACATTAGAAAAAAATTTTAAGGTAATTCGATTTTATGCGGTTAAGGATTACAAAAATTGAAATCAAAGTTTATTGTACTATTAATATTAAAATTATGAATTATTGCTTTTCTATTTATAGAACTTATTCCTAAAATACGTTTTCAAATATGACATGATGTTTTAGCTTCTAACGCATCCTTTAAATAAAAAAATCTAGGTCAATTTATAATTAATGCTCTATTCGGTCCATTTCAAATTGCAGCACCTTTTATTCTAATAGTGAAATATGTTAAATTGTACTTTACTTTCTCTGAATATTTTTGAAAGGGAATAAAAAAAAAGATTTTTTTAAAAAATGTTGTTTAAAACTTGTAACTGACTTATTATAAAACGTAAGGGAATAATTCTTTTAATTATCAGTTTTTTTACCCTTAATTTCATATTCTAAAACTCTTCTTTATTACTTCCTTAAGTACGCATCGCATAGACTTTGTTTTACAATACCTTTTAACAGATTGCTTTCCGGTAAGAACAATTCTTGCTTAAATAGTTTTATAAACGTATTTGTCAACAGGATTTCAATTTATGATCATGATCGGATCCCTTTTGACAGGATACACAAATGTTTTCACCTCCGTCGAGTACCCTATTTTCAAATTCTTAATAAGCTGTCTTTATGATGTGGCACGTTCACATAGTCACATCATCTTGACCTCCCAATGGTACTTCCGCCGAATTCGAAAATGTATCCGTCTTCTGTTCCACACATTTGTGTAAAGCTGTATATAATTTTACACAAATGTGTGGTTACAAATCAAGGAAAAGTTAACTTACTGGCATATCTGAGTGCATATTTATTTATTTTGACGTGAACTGCAGCATTTGGTGGCAATTTTATTTTTTAATTAATGCAAATAAGTAAAAAGTGTAAATCGAAAGTGATTATTTTTCAGTTATATAAAAATAAAATGATGAGTTTAAAATAAGCAACTATAAAAATTAAAAAAAAATTTTAAGTACATGCTACAACAATATATGGATGATAAAAAAATTATTTTATTTAAAACATTTTGGCGTTTGGAACAACAAGTAAAAGTCGCGAATACTCTATGAAAGGTATCGAAAGACGTATACAATTTTAAAGGTACCGTAAGATATTTTTCATTCTTTAAGCATAATATTTTTGATAAAATCTATATTTTTGTCGTTCAACAGCTTAGAATTTTATAAAACAAATTCATAATCAAAATCGCTGTTGTTAGTTATCGAAAAATAACCAAGACGTGATTTTTGCGTAAATATCACTAAATTATACAAAATGCTATTATCCATCACACAATGAATGTTGATTTTATGCGGAAGTGTCCCTTTTTTTCGATTTGTATGGAATTGTCGTGTGTCGAAAGACTATCAGAGCGCTGTCAAGGGAGCTTCTGTATGTAAATAAAAAAACACTCAATCTGGAGACCGAAGCCTTGGAGCAGTGCTTCACTCTCAGTGTAAGCTTGGCCCCTCTTTCCTTTCTTACCTCCATGGAATTAATGGAATTGACTACTATATTTGCTGCAACCGTAATTTTACTCTTTTTGCTTTCCAGAAATTACTAGAACTGTCTCGCGTGGTCGATTTAGAAAGCTATAAAAGCCGAGGAGAAACATCTCAGCTGAGTTGCTTTAGTGAACAGTTGTTGTTTACTTAGCTGCTGTAATTTTGTTGATCGGATCAGCTTTCTGTGCGCTTTGGACTGAATTCTATTTAACTTTTTAGTAAGTTAAAATATAGCTTCTGATTATATTGCGTGATACTGTGATAGTGTACGAATATCATTGAGGAAAAATACAGAGTTTTGTTATATTATAAGGTATTTCTCCAGCTTTCTTCGCATGTCTTCGTGGAGCAGTGGTCAGCCCGCTCGACGCGTGTTTGAGAGGTCCGTGGTTCGAGTACCGACGAGGGCATTGCTCATTTCTTCGATTTCCTTGTTTACAAAAAACAAAAAACAAACAAACAAACAAAAAAAAAACCCTAATGTCTACATTGGCGCTCAAGCAAAAAAAGGTGGTTGATGATGATTCTCGATCACCGGAATTTGGCGGTTGGGTCCCCTAATCCCCAGTCGCTCTTTAAAAAGGGGGAGTATATAAGGTATTTTGTAAGAGTCAGGACGTTCGACGCGTATTCGACATGTCTGTGGTTCGAGTCCCGGCGAGAGCATTGCTCATTTCTTCGATTTCCTTGCTTTTTTTTAAAAAAGAAACTAATGTTTCCACAATATTACTTGTGATAAGAATAAATTTTATTCACTTTTTATCGGACTGTATTCAATCTATCACGAACCCGTACGCACGATATATTCTACAATATATTGTAGAGGCATTAGTTTTTTGGGGGGGGGGGGGGAAAAAGCAGGAGATTTGAAATATGTGCAGTGCCCTCGCCGGGACAAGAACCCTGGACCTCTCAAAAACGCATTGAGTATGCTTCCAATTGCGCCAAGAATGTATGCTGAAAAAAAGGAGATACCTTGTAATATGAAATAAAAAACGTCGCAACCAACCAATAATTGCCTCCTCTACAGAGTCTTGGACAAAGCCTTAGGTATATCGCCATAAATGTGGATTTAGAACCATTCGGATTTAATTTTTAAAAACAAAATGCAAAACAATATCACATAGACAGACCCTTAACACTCCATATTATCACACCCATAAACACAAATATTCATTTTTTTTGTCATTCTAACTTAAACGCATTTCCTCTGAGCGGTGTTTTGATAACGTATGCTAAGCTAAGAAATAGAAAGCTAGTTACATGTACAGAGAGAGAACGAAAGACAAGTATACTTTGAGTTATAATCCTACTGTTTGAAAGAATTAAGATTTAGACTCTATAACTCGATATTTTCCAAAGCGTCAAATCTTTAATAGCGTTTATACTGCTAGTAAAGATTTTTTGACACATGCCGCAGGGTGTTCGATAGTAAGACTCATAGCTTTTTCTGCAACGATATGGGCGTAATAAAAGTGTTGATTTCCAGTTACCTGTTTTACTGTACACTTTGCATAAAATATGAATGCGAGCAATTTTTGAATAAATACAGATTGTTAAATGTAAATGTGGACCCTTCACAGAAAAATTAAATGCAAATCTTTATAAAACATTCCTTACATCATTTCCAGCATATGCTGGAAAATGAATTTCCAGTAATTCGTGTTAATATTAATATCTATACCTTTCATATTGTGTCTAACTACATTCTGAAGCTTTCCTTACCTAAACTCTCGAAGAAAGCAGTGATGTTCGCAAGGCAACATATTTCAATGACACATTTTTGCTTATCTTACTATCACTTCATTTATGCTACTAGTAATTCTATGTAATTGAGAGGAATTTTAAAAATGTAAGGCATCTAAATTAGTGTAAGGACAGCTGGCAATGATCAGTATGCTTTAAAGACATACTGCTTCATATTAACGGTGAACAGTATTTCTTCCTAGTTGGCGAGTTTCGTCTTTGCTATTGAATGTTAGGTTGTAGATCCGTTTAGATTTATCTCGAAGCAAGAATCACAAAAAATGAGAATGCTTTTCCCAGGATTTGAACTCTGGACCTCGGAGTGCGAACTGGACTTACTATCCAGCTACATCACGAAGAATCGCGGTAAAGAGGGAGAAAATACCTTAAGAGGTAAATTAATTTGGACCTTACTCAGCCAGATACTGAGGTAGAATTTAACTTGTGAGTTACAACTCTTTTGAATATCATGCTGTTTATGGTTTCTGCAGAAGTAAATCTTTGTTTTTTAGTTCTAGTTACTTCCTTGTACTAAGTAAAGAAAGTATTGTAATCGCCAAGAATTCCGGGTACCATATTTCAACGAAAATATCCATTTTGACAGCTATCGAATGAAATTTAACGGCATTTTTGCGTGACATCTGCACGTTAGGACAGAACAAAGGATTTTGTTTCCCCAAACGAATTATGAAACTAATTTTAAATGGATTCAGAAGAGATTTGTTTCGTGACATCTGTACGTACATACGTATGTATGTATGTTTCTCGCATAACTCAAAACCCAGCAGCCTTAGAACATTGAAGTTTTGTATGTAGAACTGCTATAGCATGTAGGTGTGCACCTCTCGTTTTGGTGACAATCGGCTGCACCAAAAGTATATATATATACACCCACTCTGTTACTCGGCTTCGTGAGCTCAGTGTTTTATTCTTATAGGTTGGTAAGTTAAAGGACCGATGGCGCAATGACTAGCACGTCGCGCAGTAGCGCCACAGGTCCGGGGCTCGATCCTCGGGCTGAGCAAGGCCGAATCATCCCTTCATCCTTTGAGGAAGTCGATAAAATAAGTATCAAGTTCGCTTGTGGACTAAACACCGGGGGATCCTGTGACAAGCTGACCACTTGTCCAGGCAAAGATGCACAAGCACCCCGGAGTCCAGCTTTAAAAAGCAGATATCAAGGCACTGCCGGCCATGGCTCTCTAAGGGCTGTTTGTGCCGCCGAGTTTAGTTTAGTTTTTATGTTGGTAAATTGTGCATTTTTTGCTTTAAACATGATTGAATTATGTTGTTTTTATCTTCCCGTTGAGGCTTTTATGCCTTTAGTTAAACTAAATGCAATAATTGTAGAATTATCAACAATTTAAGAGTTGTTTCAGTGCGGCGAAGCCTAATTTTTTTACCATGAACGACCGCATAGACTTGCCGATTTTGCATAGACTTGCTGATTAAGAAGATTGAAGATTTTCTCAAGTTCACCTAGGATTAAAGACAAAAATTTAATATCGTAACTATCATCAAAGGGAATTCTGCTGTCCGACATTGGGAACGACTTACCTGCAATTAGACTACTTATTGGTGCAGATGTAGGGAGCCTTCTAACTGGAAGAACTAAAATGTTAAGAAATGGATTATCAGTTGTCGAAACAAAATTGGGTTGGACTATTCTGGAGCTTGGTAGAAAACGAGAAGTTTTGAATATAGTATCTTTATGCTTACAAAATGTTCAGTTAGAAAAATTGTAAGATTAGGAATCATTGGGTATAACTTATCGCATTCAAGAGAAAACTAAAAAGGCTTTAGATCACGAAACACTTCTTCACTTTAGAGGGACTGCTAAGATCAATAAGGAACAGCGATATGAAATCTCTTTACCCTGGTTAGTAAACATTCTCCTTGTATACAATAACTATGATAAAGCTGTATCAAGACTTATGCAAACAACTAAATATTTGCTTAAAGAAAATTACTTTGAAGAGTTCGATGACATTTTTTTCGGGAGAGTGAGGGTATAATAGAAGAAGTTGAACCAACTGAAGGCACTGAAGCATTATGTGGCTGTGAAGACACCATTAACATACGTGTATGAAGATCCAAACGAGCCATTGCTATTAACACCTGCGAAAGTTTAAATATTTTAACAAACTTTAGGCATGATTTGTTATTTTTAGCTTCTCGTCGAGATACTGTGGTTTAAGCACTCCATTTCTCAGTGTTACGTTATTCTGCTACAGCTCAGTATCCATGAAGACTGACAAATTACGAATTTTGAAAATTTTTGCTAATCTTGAGGCGAAAACTTTGTTGTAACGCATCTTACTTATCTAATACTAATATCACAACAACCCCATGAAATTCATCGTGGCAAAAAGTGCAAGATTGCGCCTGTTGTTCGCAATAACTCTGAGCACCATACAGGTGACAGTACGACTTTGCTTAGACCCGCCCCAAATTTTGAAGGACAGCACTAAGGTCTCCCCCCCTCTTCGACTACCAAACACTTCTCAAGGAGGCTTTCGGTTCGCCGCATATTTAGAGTGCCAGCATGGCACACAGACACTATACATTTACAAACATCCATGCCTTCTTCGGGATTTCAACACGGGCCCTTCGGTACGGCGGTCAGCATCGCTAATCTTTGTCACGGTTGAGCGGCTGGAGAAAACTTTTAATCTAACTTTCAGATTTAATTTAATTCTAATTTTCAGATTACAAATATTTATATATCAAAGTAATAACCTTAAAGACTTAAGAAAGGTACTCGATTTCCAGTAATTTCTTTCTACATTTTTAAAGATAAGCATTTTTAATATAAGTTTAATGTAGTTAACTGATAATTTTAACAAAATTTATATCATTCATGTTTTGAGTAAAAGACGCGTCTAATGCCATTCATTATGGATTGGATACAGAGTAATTATTTGCCAATTCATAGCAACGAGTTTCCTGCATTTTACATTCTAATATTTTTGGAGAAATAAAATATTTTGGTGCAAATTATCACATATACAGTGAATAAATTCAAACATGCTGTTACAATATCTTAAGAATTTGAAGGAAGACGTTCTAGTTGAAGACAGTTGGATTAGATTCTTTGAATCCCATAACAAAAGATGCAGAGGCTCTCTCCTAGGAGAAATTCTCAGGCTCTTATTTCCTTAAATATTTCCATTTCCATTGAATAAACGTAATCCAGAAATAAACTGGGAACAGTATCCGAGGATTTTACTCAGTTGATCAAAATTTCTTAAATGCAGTTGGACGCTTAACGATAGGAAGTTAATATTTGATTATCATTTGCATAATTCTCGCCGACTTCTTTCAATTATTCAGTTCTAATCTTCTAGCGAGATTTCGTCCCACATTATATTATACGTATACAAATGGACTTTCGGGGTAAACTGATTGGTAATCTGGTATTGGATATAGTGATGGTTTGGAGCTTGCATCGTAATAAGTTTAAAACTAAACCTTAGTTTTCTGTAATCCCAGAGATTTTGGAAACATTTCTGATCTCACAAATTATCTAAATATTTGCATCAACAGCAATTAAAATCAGTAGATACTTAACTCTCTAGAAAATCCCTTTTAATATGTTTACAATAAAGGTACTTAAGATGCATTGTATCACTGATTTCTAATTTCTAATCACTAAGACATCTGTTAAAAATGAACGTAATAAAATATGATTGATTGCTTCACCAAATCATATCAAATTCAGTTGCGTTTATAAGCCGCACAGATTAATTAAAGCAATAAATTACAATCTGTTCTAATTTATAATTAGTACAAATTCATGGTTTTCAAAGGAATAACCGTAGAGGTGACATCATAGACCGTAATAAAACCTTTCAATACTCTCAAAAATTAAAGGCAAACGAAATGACAGTACGTTATTTATTTTACGCTTAACTCTTAGGCAGCCTAACTACTAATACAACCACTCACCTTTAACCTCAGACATCCCCTTTACCGTTTTGTATGGATAACTGAACAATCAGTTTTATGCCATTTTAAAATATTCAAACAATTTTCTTTCAAGTATTTCCATTTCTTTTTAGTTATTCCTTTCCTGTTTTCTTTTTCTTTTTCGATAGCTTGTAAAATCTTTAAGGATTTTATAGGACTTAATTTTATAGGATTCTGCTGTACCTAAAAGAAGGCACCTAGACTGGAAGTGGGTTACAGTTAGTCTAAAACAAATCACCAAATCCTAAGTATGTTAGAATAATCTTCTTTATTTAACACTTAAACGAATTCCCATCTCTTCTGTGGCAAACCTTAGGCAACAAAGTAATTGATGTAATTGATTTTTGCTTGGATTTAGCTCCAAGGGTTGGATGCAGTCTTTTATCTTTTTATACGTATCAGACTCTTTGAGTTGAAATCAGTATTAAACAATATTGATCTACGAACTATTAATAACAAATATGTTTATTAAAATAAATGACGAATCTAATGAAAACAACTTATTACATGTATAATTTTACACACACACATATAAATATACTTCTTAACAACACAGTTAACATTTTGTTTTCTTTTGCATTTCTCTCGCATTTCAGTTTTCTAGTTTCAATCCAGCTTCTTTCTAACCTGTGAATTTATTAACATTTGTGATTTCTATTACAGGAGTTACTGTCAATGATATACTTTTAAATGTATTGTTTCTTAAAAACGAAATTTTGACAGAAGCATTTATGCCCTGACATTAATTCGAAAACACTATATCTGCAGTTAAGAAAGTAGAGATTCTATGTAAAAGTGTGTGATATTTGAATGTCATATTTGATGGGAAAAATGTACATAGTTTCCTCTAGAGATTCAGAACTTTAGGGAATAAGTTGGGATTTAGACAGGAATTGTAGGCATGTTCTTAATGATAACTAAACAGATGTCAAAGCTGTCTTATAAAACAAAAATGCATCTTGTTCTCCAGGAGAGAGACATTTCAAAATAAATTGTATACGAACGATAATGTTTATACTATTTACGTCCGCATAAACTTGAAATATGTGTTAAAATCTCCTTTTCCCAATTTTCCAATGGATTTTGAGAAACTAAGAAGCAGCTACGAGATTATGTGTAGGATATTTGAGAAAGTACAGGAAATATTTATGTTACGTTACAGTAATTCTGAAGGAAAAAATTCTTTTAGTTTTCTTTACTTAGAATATCCTTGAAATAATAGTATCGTTAGCTATGGATTAAAAATAATTTTTAAAATGTATTGTTAGGGACATTGTAGTAGACCTTGAATATATTGTTATAGTTCGACTGCCTCATCCGCGACCATGGGGCGCAAACACGCATGCGCCATTCGGACAGAATTATTCTCAAAATAGGGTGGAAGGATGGGAACTTTCTTTCCCTCCAGCACATATCTTTCCGGAGAAAGGAAGACTTTCGCGTGACCTTTCACGTCACAGCAAGTAATAACACCCCTTTTGGACGAGTCTATGTGTTTTGGCAGAATGCCAGTCAGGGTTGCGTTTGAGAGGTCTAACTATACAGTTTCTTTTCAGGTATACTGGCAAGTACAATGATATCTGACCTAAATCAAAATGCTCGACTAGACGTAGCTATTATAATTAACAGTAATTAGGCATTTTATGTATAGGTAATTAATTACCTATGTGGATTATTTAGTAATTAAACAGTGTAATTATTCTGTATAACATGATAAGTGAATTTTATCCTCTCATTCAGCAGTTTCATTTGTCAAAATGAAACTGCTGAATGAAATGAACTCAAGACCTTTCCAAATTTCAGAGCAGAAATATCGACAAAAAGAAACGGAGAGATAATTTCTAGTAAATACTATTAGTACTGGCTTTAGTTACATAAACAGTGATCCTAGAGTGAATTTCTAATTGAGAATTTTAATAACACATCATCTTTAATAGGAATGGGAAGGTTCTAAAAATATAAACTCAATTTTTTCCTTGTATAGTAAAAATTACAAACACTAAAAAATAAGTTTAGCTTAACAGTAATAATAAGGAAATTCGCTTTAACCTTTCGATGAAAATTTCACATACATGTAACCAATATTTGCATAATATTTAAATATTTATAATTAATATTTAAATAATTATATGCCATTTTAATTAAGTACTATTAAATATTTAAATAAATATATACTATTTAAATAAATAATATTTAATATTTAAATAAATATATAATATTTGCATAATATTAGAACTAATATTTGACATAAAAATATTTGTTATATGCAAATTTACCATAAAAATATTAGTTATATGGCAGTATGCAAATTCACATTTGCAAATAACTAATATTTTTACGGCAGTAACTTAAATCTGATAATGAATCACTCTTTTACTTACTACAGAATCATAAAGCACCGGAATGATAAAACGTTTGCTTCGTAATTCCTTCCTAGGTTTCATCCAAAATCATTACTGTCAATGCCTAATTAGCAGTAAAATTCCTTTAAGCCAGTAAATTTACATTCGGAAATCATTGCATAATTTTCCTGCAAAAGAAAATCACTCGTATAGAATAATTAAATGCATAATTAAATGCATAGAAGTCATTAAATGCATCCTTGAATATCTCTGCATAACGTGCAGATAAATGTATGGAATATTTTGTATTTAACTTATTAAAGCATAATGAAATAATTGTTAATTGGGATTTGTGCCATCCGTTCACTAAATGAAAACGTTATCACTAAATTGTTTTTATACAATTCTCAATTTAATTAGTGTTATATATTTAGGACAAAATTTAAGAAACAACACCTACAACTACCTTTTCGAGAACTCTCTAAATGGTGTATTTCTATTTTCCGCAAATGCGTGCTTTGAATATATTTTTAATTAATATGACCGTATACGAGATACACATTTTCGAAAAAACTAAAACTTAGATTTTCAAACCGCAGAAATATGCAAAAATGTTTTTAAGCTTAACTCAGCTAGTTAGGTAACCGAACTAGCTCAGTTATATGTGGTATATATAGAACAGAAGTCTTATGGTAATAAATAAAAAGAAGTATATTTACCAACTTAGATTTAAGCTGCAATACAACGTTCGAGTGTAATAAACGAGTTCATGACCAATTAGAATGACCTTATTTAAAACGCAACAGATGACATATTTGGGAATCGAAAGAGAGATTTATAGTTACATTACGTTAAAGATTTTAAATTCTTAGCTATTCCTGCAGTTTGTTACTGGCCAACTGGATCTTTCTGTCTCTGATGTCAGAACAATTTTCTAAATTCCTGTTATAATTTCCTTACCATCTAATGAGGTTCTAACTGAAGTCTCTTCTAATCTTTCTTCAAATAAAAATATTAAAATAACTTCTTAAACTAATTACTTATCCCTAGTGGTTAATCATTTGATTAGGTAATACGTTAAGTGTGTGTTGTAACGCTAATAGGATTAAAGTTAATCTAATTCGAATAATACTGTGAAGGAAAAGGAAATTATGATGCTTTATTTTGTTCCAATTCTAACATTTAACACGAAAATGTTATAGAGTTTAAGTATACAATAGTATTTTCCTGGTCCACTTGTTAATTATCTAAGCATTCTTATTGCCCAGTTTAATTAATGACAAAGTTAATTCATCAGTTTTTAATTTCTGTAATTGTTAAACATTGTTGTAAATATTTATTTCATCAGATAGAAAGACCTTAGAGAAGTCCATTAATCGAATTAATATTGAGTTATTCAGTTTTAATGAAAATTGCATACTATTTGCTTTTAAAGAAGAAGGACATCGTGGAACTATTTCGTTGATGCTAATGATGTTTACTTTGAAATTTATTTATTTTCCAAGAAATAGGAATTATGATAGACAGGCAGTTCTTCAATTTTAGAGAATGGTACAATCAAGTAGAAAACAAAAGGATATAACAAGCCTTTTGAATATATTAATTAGGTTCTAATTATTATGCATTTTAAAATTATTTAGGAAAAATTCATTTTTATAAACTGGCAACATAGGTATTTTTTGTCGTTCACGTTCTGCTATTCTAACTAAATTCCTTTTTTTTGTTTTTAAATAAGACATTTTTCTCCAAAATAGTCATATGTTTTTCCTTTATTTCCTCTTATTATGCTAATATATTTGCATTTTGCATTAAAAATACCTAAAGAAATATTAAAATTGTTCATTAAAACTGAGATGCATTAAACAAGTAACTTTTTAAATAAATACTAAATAATACTAATCTTCCTCATAATATTATTATTATTATTTTTGCTGAAGAAAATCAGTTTCATTTATCTGAAAAGAATACTGAATAGTCAAGAAAACTTATTTATAAAACGACAATTTATGATAAATAGAAATGAGTTTCTCTCGTTAAATTCAATATCCAATACCTTATAAAATAGACAGAATTTTGAAAAATAAAAATTTCAAGTCATACTTCTTTGCTTTATGTTTTAACATATGCTTTTTAACAAGATTATGAAGATTTTTTAGAAAAATTTCTAAACACGAAAATGGTACAAATCTCATTTATGGAAACCTTCAAATATGAAACTAATGGCAACAACATGAGGTGAAACTCAAATTCCGCGCCACCCGCAGGCACGATTTGAAAGCTAATCATGGGTCAGAATTTTTCTTTCTTTTTAGCCCAAAAGATCATAAGCTCAGAAGGGTTATTACTTTCGTTTTAACATTTTGCGTCGGTTCACTGTAAATGTCCGTATCACTTTTTCAACTGTTGCCACTATTATAATTTATGTGTACGGTGATAAATTAGATTTGGATTAAGTGATTAGAGAATATGAATCAAAATGAATGCGACCGATCTTGGTTACTGAAGTAATTATTAAAAAAATAAAATCATATGCCAGATAAATTACATCTCCGAATTAGAAGAATAGCATAAGTGACCCGAAGAGTATGCCAGATATATTATCATCTCGGAATCAGAAGAATAGCACATATGTTGCATCATTTATAAGTTAAATCAGTAGAACGGAATATGACCATCTTTTTACATCGACGTGAACGAAGTCTCTTCACAAAGAGATGTTCATGATTTAGATTGCAGATGTTTAGAGTCCTTGAAATAGCATGATATTAAAGGAGTCACTACTCCGGTTGTGAAAATCCGATCTTTAAGCACGTGCACGTATGTGTCTACCGACACGAATAAGTGGAACGAAACAATTATCAAAATAGATCTCCAGAATGATGTCTAGTTAATGAAAACAACAAATATATTGAGTCTTCTTCCTGTTCTTTCATTCGAGACAAAATGGATCTTCAGGTATTTGCGTAAAGCATGGAACTCACAAAAAATGGCGAAGTCACGAAAAAGGTAAAATTAACATCTCGGCTAGGTGAGGACAGCCCAACTAGGGGCGTCCTACCTCTACGAAATCCAGCAGCAGAAGAGGGACCTTCAAATTCGCCTTGTCATCCAGCTTCGGTTGCAGTTAGAATCTCACGCTGCATAATGTAGAGGCTTGCCTGCACAGCCACCAAATATTATCGTCCTGTGTTAAAGAAATTAAATAGTGAAAAAACTGCATAAATGTATGCATGTTTCTCGTATTGTGACAAAACAACGGTATCTAGAGCCATCGAATTTTGAATAACGTAATTCTCTTCCAAATATGGGCATCTTGAAGACCAAATTTAGAATCTGGAATTTCCTTTATTATCGATTTCATATTTTATAACACTTTAACGAATTTTTGATTAAGAGCCTCAACCATTTCAAAGCGAGCAATGGCAACGTTGTACAGAAAAAAAAAGCATTTTTATCTCCAGCGCGTAAGAGTGTGTATCTTAAATTCTAAAGATATGTTCAATTTAAAATTATTTTGCGATATCGTTGTTGAACTGAATTTTATGGTTTAAGTGCGAAGGACATGATATTTAATAAATAAAGCTAATGCAGAAAATGTTAAAAAATATCCATTTGATTTAACCAATTGATGATATCTGTGCTGGTAAAATGAGGTCAAACCGATTCTTATTCTGGTTTCTTTCGGAGCTATAATATTTTTTCTCATGCCCTCTTTCAAGCCAAATATCGAAACTAGCAGAACATATGTTTCCATCTTGAGAAGGCGAAATATATCCATTTTTCGAAGGATTTTCCGCGGCTTTCCGATTGAAAAGTTTAGAAATGCTAAGATGGAAATTGTGGATAAGGGGATATATAACTGTACAGAATAAAACGTTTATATAGATAAAATCGTATGCTATTTCCTATTCAGAATTCAGTCTAATATGGTAGTCTATTTGGCTGTCCAGATTTTTATAAAAATAATAATATTTCTAAGCTCCTTAAAATTTGAAACGCAATTTCTCCTTTTCAAAAGCATAAAATATACTGCGAAAAGAAAGCGCCGAATTAGAATAAAAAATATATATTTTTTTAAATATTAATCAGTTGCTGTAATACTAATTTCTGGGATTTGGCTTTTAGAGTTGAACCACGGTACAGATTGCGTAAAGCACTTAATTATTAATATACCTTTTGAACCACAGTTTAACTAATATAGATAATTTTATGATCTACAGTTTTGTACAATATTTAGTTCAACTAATATAAATAATTTTTATGATCTAAAGTTTTGCAGAATATTTTCAATGAATTTGATTAATTTTTTTGAATGCTACACTATATACAGTGAGAGGATATTACGTTTCCTTTATTATTTCTAATTGTTCATCTAAACTATTCTGCAAATAAATGTGCTCTGCCAACAATCTCTCTAATTAATAACACATTTTTTCAATTTAAAAAAAAATTTAAAATGATTTTAACGATGTGATTATTAAGTTTTTGATGTTATAGTTTATATAAAATTCGTCCTTATCAAACTTTTATGAATTATCTCAGAGCTAAAAATCCTATTCTTTTTTTATGTTCTTTGTCTTATACTGCACTACATGCTCCTGCCAATCCAGGGAAGAAATGTAAAATAAGCATAAAACATTAAACAATGTGCGGTTACTATTATTTTGCATTAACCAGTTATTTATAATTTCAGCTTTGCTATCACTTCTCCTTTCCGTTTCCGCACCAGAATTGTAAAAAGCCTAAAGTGACGAGGTTCCCTTCTACTTAGTCCACCCATCTAAGGTTGGGTCGGCCTCTAGTTCTTATTCCAGTGGGCTTGGCGAGGAATATTTTAAATCCATCACCAGTCCACCTCATCTCCTGCAGAGCCATTATGTCAATCTTGTACCTATCCAGTTGGTTAGTTAATAATTGAAGCCCTTTGCTTTTATACAAAAAGAGAATGTTCCAACTTCATATCCTTCAATAATTTACCAGGTCGTCTCGTAGCGTTCGGTCTGAAAGATTTCATATTTTATAACACTTTAACGAATTTTTGATTAAGAGCCTCAACCATTTCAAAGCGAGCAATGGCAACGTTGTACAGAAAAAAAAAAGCATTTTTATCTCCAGCGCGTGAGAGTGTGTATCTTAAATTCTAAAGATATGTTCAATTTAAAATTATTTTGCGATATCGTCCTTGAACTGAATTTTATGGTTTAAGTGCGAAGAACATGATATTTAATAAATAAAGCTAATGCAGAAAATGTTAAAAAATATCCTTTTGGGCGTAATGTAAAATGTGAAAGCTTTTAGATTTTTTGTTTTTTAGTTTTTTTCTAAATACATTTTGCTTAGTAAATATTTATTAAAAAGTGACATAAAATAACAATGATATCACGGATAAAACTCCAATTTCTATTTATTTTCTCACTGAAATCTAAGATTTGGTACCTGCACGAGCTACTTATTGATTACACTTTGTAATGCAAACATACTGACAATTAAAAATTAAATTCTTAGACTAGAAGTTCTTTCAAATAATTCTGGCATGTTTAATAATTCATTAAATAATTTACTTCAATTTAAACTAAAAATAAACAAATTATGAAAAATTTCGCGTTATACAAAAAAATTGAAAAAAATGTTTTCAGAGAAATTCGAGAGAAAGTTCGAGAATAAATAATGGCAACTTAGATTTCTTTCTCTTATTTATTAAATTTTTCTTATGCGCATAAATAAAAAATCTAATGTGTACACCACTTGACATCCTTGTACGGAATATTAAATTTTACGCATTTTGGATTTCATTTCAACTTTTTGGAATCAATTAAATCTACTTCGTCGATAGCGTATAAACCCCAATAGGTTAAATGCACTCTTCACTATATTTGCTTACCATAGCGAAACTCTGGGGCTAGGTTCACTTAACAACGTTACATCTCATTCATTTTATAATTCAGAATGCACAAAAATTATGTATATTATCTGAAGATTTATCTAATCGTTGCCACATGTTCTATTCAAATACTATGATAAATCTAAAATGATGTATAAAAGAAATTAAACAAAAGAAAAAAAACAGTTTTTCAGAGATGATTCAGTATTTCTCATTCAATTAATCCGTATCTCACTTCGCGACAAGACAAAAGTACATAAAAACTCAAAATATCCATATTAAAAATTGCGAAGTAAATCTTAAACACTTATTTCCACGAATAAATTCCGGAATGGATTAAGCGGGATTTAATTCGCAATAATAAGGCATTATCTTTGTTGTCGCAAAGCTTAGTTTCTCTAGATTGGCAACAAATCCAATATTCTCTTAAGTTTCAAGTGTAAACAAATATGTCCGCCATGAAAAAAATGATTAGGCTTAGCCGTACTTGAACAACTTTTAAGTTGTTGATAATTCTACAATTGCATGCAGATTTACTAAAGGCATAAAAATCTTAACCGGAAGATAAGAATAACACAATTCAATCATTAATCAAGCAAAAAATTAATCAAGTAAAAATTGCGCAATTTACCAACATATAAGAATAAAAAAAACCGAGCTCGTTGAGCCAGGTAACAGAGTGGATATACATATAAGTTTATATATTTTTTGCGCGGCCGATTGCAACCAAAGTAAGAGGTGCACATCTACATATTATAGCAGTCCTATATACAAAATTTCAACGTTCTGAGGCTATTCGTTTTTGAGTTATACTAGATCCATATATACGTACGTACGTGCAGACACCACGAAAAAAATCTTTTCAGAAACCATTTTAAATCAGTTTTATAATTTCTTTGGGGAAAAAGAGTCTTTTATTCTGTCCTTACGTACAAATGTCATTCAAAAATATCGTTAAATTGTATTCGGTAGCGGTCAATAAATATTATCGTTGAAATATGATACCCGAAAATTTTCGCGATTACAATACTTGTGCGCGCATTATATTATAAGAAATCTAAAATGATGTATAAAAGAAATTAAACAAATAAAAAAGAAGTGAGATATAAAAAATATGATAGCTGCTTTAAAAATAATTGGCGACCTCAAAGTTAACCATTCTAGATTTAGTGCTCTCCGCCTAAATTCATCTGTTCTCCAAAATTTGAGATCCTTTCATGATTATGTAACAACCTAAAATTAAGCAATCATAGCTCAGAGTATTTTCTGCATGTATGCTCAGTATAAATACTCTTGTCACTAAAAACTATGTCATTCTTCTCCTAGCTTCGCCACTGCTAATATATACACTGTTCTTCTCGTCTCAGATGCCTACGTCATTTCTTGAAAAAACCAATCTTGAAAAAACATTGGGGGGGGGAAAAAAATGGAATGGGAAAAAAATCCCAGTGGAATGGGTCCACTGGGCCGATTGACGAATTTCGAGGTGCGATTTTCACGTCTCGAAATCGTGACTTAGAATATGTATTAGATTTATATATAGCTTTGTTTTAATATAAGTATTTTGATTTAAAATCAGACTTTTTCTGGAAAGACATGCCAATTTTTTTTCTACATTTCCATTCTACGACTGAAATTATGCCAAATTTTGTAACAATCGCAGGAGTAATTTTTAAAAAATTAGCTCTCAAAATTTTAGCTCCTCCATGTTAATTGAATTCGATATATATTTATTAACATATCTTTTTTTTTTTTTTAAATTTGCTTGATACCTTCTTCCAGAATTCGAAATTTAGGTTCATTCCAAATATAATTCTCCCATTTTTTATGATTTACTTTTAAAGTTTGTACTTTTAAATATTTTTATAAATTTTTCGAAAAACAATTTGTATTATAACCTATAAAATTTTTAACATCATCTTGAAGTAGATGTATTTCTAAGCATATTTGCAAAAAATTAGAGTTTTTTATTAAAAGTTCAAAATAGAAGACATACGTGAAATTACATTTTGGTGCATTTTGAAATTTGGCTTATTTAATGTAAGCGATTATAACGAAAATGTGGTTTACGCACTTTATAAAAATTATTTAAAAGAATGAACGAGGGACCTTTTTTTCCTCTCTTTCATCAATGAAAAAAAGGAAAGTAAGGAGACTACTATAAGTTAAGAATTCCACCAAGTGAATTATTCTTGGCGAAAACTGAAAAAAGTGCGTCAAGATAAATTTTTAAATTCCTCCATAAATTTCTCACCAAAAATTACAAAATTTGATATTTATGTATAATTTGAGTGGCAGGATCGAGATATGGAAAAAAAAGCTTTCGAGACACAAACAATTTGAATTTTGTCGTTCGGCCGAGTAGAAGGGAAGATATAGAACTCTTCTTTTTTTTTCGCAGTGTACATAGATATTTATCATATTTAATTATGAGTGAATAAGTGTTTACTAAGATGTCTACTTTAAGTGATTTTATATGCGTGAAATAAAGATTGGAACTTCAAAATTCATTCGTATAGGCGTCATCTGTTCATCTGTTCACTCAGCCATCACAATTGCAGCTTTTAAAGTACCCGGATTGCGACTAAGCAGTAAAAATATTACATTAAATGCTGCTTGCTTCTATATGTACTTAATATTTTGTTGTAAAAATTACGTTTTTTACATCATCTGCATTATGAAAAGAAGTAACTCGAGAAGCTGTTTTAAAATTCTGTCTTTATTTCGCACTTATTCTATGCGCACATTACCAAAAATAAATGTATTGTTGCGAAAAATTCGGTGGTTGTGCCTGTATGTAAGCTTTCCGGCATAGCACTAGGGTTGCCATGGCGATATCCCATGGTCCAATCGGGAAGCTTCTAGAATAACTTCCTGTCGAGATATTTCTCGAAACGTGTCGAACTTAAAGAAAAGCTATATAAACCCTTGCGTTTCTGAGAGCAGGTTGTTGAGTTGCGAAGATTGCCAGTTAGTGAACTGTGCTGTAAATAGTGATTCCTGTAAATAAATTGTGCTTTTTATTGTTCTGCATCGTGTTTTCATCGGATACTCTCAAATCCACGAACCCGTAGAACGCAACAGTATTAATAAACAAAATGAAAATAAAATTGAAAGGGTTCAGATGTTAATAATTGCCCCAAAGGGCTCTAAGTTTAATATCGTTTATCAGTAGAGATTATCAATAAAGATGGCCCAAGGGAGATGGCGAATCCTTTTATAGAATGCTAATTAACATGTGAAACATAAAATTAGGCAAAGCAACAACTTTGTGTTGGATGTAGATTTTAGTCAAGACTTAATCAATTTCGAGAGCAAACACCTGCAGACCCCTCTTCATCAACAGCAAAGAAATTTGTAGCTAAGGGAAAGTCCTTCTTAGCAGATTGCCTTTGAAAGAGCAAACTGTCTTAGCAGGTGTTTTTGCTTTCGGAATTCTTGACTAAAATCTAGGCCTAACGCTAGGCTCATCTTTGCCTTATTTTATGTTGTAATTTGGCATGTTGTCTGTTCTCTCTTGATTTTTGCTACCAATCTGCATTTTCGAGAAACTTCTAGTCTGGAGCCACTTGTCTTTTGCTTCGCCATTCGACGTGGTTGCTGTATTCTCTGATATTCGAAAGCTGGTGAGTTTCTCTTTTTGTTTATATTTTCTTCTGCAAATTTCTTTGTTAATTATTCGTTGCGTCTATAGAATTGTTTCTCTTTGTAGTGTATTGCTTTCTTCAGTTTTTTCGTTTTGGCGTTTTTCTTTATATTATTTCAGCTGTTTTTCGCTTTCCCTGTTTTAGAATTTTGTGTTTGCCATTTTTTCGTGCTTGTTTCCCTCTCGGAATGTCAATAGACAAGAAGCGATTTTGTAAGTTACTCCTTAAGTGTAGGAAGTTCTCGAACCATCTGCATTTTTTGCTCAGAATAACATTCCCAAATTTAGAGGAGTCCAGTATAATTTTAAATCTTATCTTCATGGTTAAAAAATTATGCATAAATTTAATTTGTCTCTTTTTCGTCACATTGAAAGAAAATACCCAAACGTTTGTCTAAAACTAAATATGAATTACTGTACAAGTGTAAATATTGTTGCGTTTTACGGGTTCGTGGATTTGAGAGTATCCGATGAAAATACGATGCAGAACAATAAAAAGCACAATTTATTTACAAGAATCACTATTTACATCACAGTTCCAAAATTATCTTTAAAAGCGTCGAAAATCTGCAATAAATACGCTGAAACAATCAGCAACACAGCTTCAGGCTGTAACTGTAAAGGTAGCTTCACGGCAACATTTAACTTATAATAAACACCGTGGAACAATCACCAATACACTGTCAAGCTATACTGTAAAGGTAGCTTCACGGCAAAGCACTATCTCGATCGCTTTCCGTTCACAAAACTCTCGCGTAGCTTAGCATTCACAATAAGCAGCTATTCTCGCAACTCTCACACTTAATCACACTCTCGCAACACTGCCGGCTCTCAGAAACGCAAGGGTTTATATAGCTTTTCATTAGGTTCCACAGGTTTCGAGAAATTCCACACGTGAGAAATATCTCGACAGGAAGTTATTCTAGAAGTTTCCCGATTGGACCATGGGATATCGCCAATTTGGTCGCCAAATGGGCGATAAAGTCGCCAATCTGGCAACCCTACCATACACTATTTTATGGCAACCCTAGTGCTATGCCGGAAAGCTTACATACAGGCGCAACCGCCGAATTTTTCGCAACAATATTAATCCCACTGTTAATATCTCTAACGCCAATCTTTCGGAGGATCAAATGGAAGCACTAAAATATAACAACCTTTCAAAGACATTTAAACCTTCATTTAAAAATTCCCAGTTGTACTTTAAATGCTTTCTCATTTGATCATAAATTTTGATCTAGAGCTGAAACCTCTTGTGAGCGCCATAAAAAAGACAATAGTTCCTTTGTAACGTTTTGTCATTGACAGCATATACAGAGCGAGCCTGCTGCTGGTGCTTACAGCCAGAAATTTGGTATAATGTGACCAGATGCGTACGTGAATTAAGTCATTTGCATATGTTTCTGATGTCTACTTATCCTCTTTACTTTTATATCGCTACGGGCATTCCTTCATGGTGCTGGAATTTCACTTTTGACTAGTTATTTCAAAATACTTCTAAAGCTATGCAACCAGCAAGTCAATTATTTACAGTTGTTTACTGATTCATTTAAACTGATAGACTTTTTTTTTTGGTTCTGAAGCATTTTATTGCTTGCAAACATATTAGAAAACATTTCATAGCAAATACTAAAATTCGCCATTTGAAATTTAAAAGTTGGTGGTTTTGTATTTTATTTTACTAATTTTTTGCATTATTTTTATATTGTTGTAAATATATGTAAATATGTGCTTCAGTTTGATTGTACTTTTATTTTTTTGCATTGCATATAATGTTTTGCATAATTTCGTTTTATATATTTGTTTCATTTAAGGAATGATTTTAGGGTGTATTTTGTGTAACTGAATTTGAGAGCTAGGCGTTTGTATATAACTGTAACTCATTTTTACGCATTTCGCATGTAGGTATGCATTTTATTTTTTAGATAGAATTGTGCGTCTTATGATTCTGAGATGATTCACAAAGTTTTGTGAAACTAGCTCTACTAGAACCCAAAATATAGTCATAAATTCTTCTGACGAGGCCTAGCAACACTTAGCAACTTCTTGGGAACTTGCCATGTACTAAAAGCTTTGAAAAACGCTTTTTCGAAGTTCTAGGAGAAACTTCCCCTGAAATTTCCTAACAGCTGGGCAGAACCATATAAATACAACTCCGACAGCCAAATTCCGAGTGATTTCAGAGAGACATCAGTTCAAAGAGTTAGTTGAATTTCAGTTTAGAGTTTATTCTGTGGTAATCTGCGATATTTCTAATATAATAATAGATTAAGAGGGATTTACGTACCTCTTCGTTTTTATAAAGTTATTTAACGCTTTTATTTTCTCTGTGCACTTTTGTTCATTACAAAAAATTGTCAGTTTCTTTCTGCTTATTTCAAACAATTATTTGAAAAGCTCTCTTGAATTTTCAACGTTATTACTCTCTCTTGGAATATTATCGTATTATTACGAAATGCCAAGCAGCAGTAAGATAGCTTCCCCGCAAAGCGGATTTAAAGTTGCCAGAAAATGGCAACGGAAGGCAGGGTTGCCATATTTGTCGCGCACTCTCAAGTTGTAGCGTAAGAAGCTATAAGAATCGGTTCGTGGATTTGGAATGATTGGCAACACTTGATGAAGAATAAAAACACTATTTATTAGATAGTATTACTAAGAACAGCTCTAAAAACATGGTTTACAGTCGTCTGAAAACACGCTGAAACAATCAGCAACATAGTCTTCAGGCTACCAGGCTATAATGGTGAAGACAGCTTCATGGCAAAGCACTAGAATACAGCTCCCGAGTCGGTTTGGTTGTTCTCGGAACTCAGCTTACTCTCAAGACAGTCCATGCTAAAACTCGTGATGAACTCTATAGCCTTAACGATGCACCAACTCGCGATACACCTGATGACCAATTTGACACTAGACTGCTATTCCGCGTACAGACAGGGTTTATATAGTTTTTGGCCTGCATTTGAGAACATTCTCGGCCAAACTGGTAAGAATTCGTTCTAGAATGTTCTCCATTCCTCTACGACATATAGCCATTTTGTCGCTAAATATAGCCAAATGGGCGATTTCGCGCTAAATATGGCAACAATGCATCTCCAGCCATTTTCTGGCAACCCTAAATTTGCTTTGTGGGGAAGCTGGGCATTTCGTAACAATATGTTTTTCTAAACAAATGTAAGCAGATTCCAGAAAGCATGTCATCTTTTAAGAAACAGTTGCCGAGTTAATCTCTGAAACTTTGCTATCGATTTATTGTTTAAATATTTTCGTTAAAATATGTGGATCAGTTTGATTGTACTTTTATTTTTTGCATTGCATATAATGTTTCGTATAATTTCTTTTTCTTTATTTGTGCCAGTGTTCAGCTAGTCTCATCATTAGTGTTGCTAATTACTGATTTATGAATATCATCATATAATCCATATAATCCTTTGTTAAAGGCCTAGAACATAGTCTTTTCGGACTGAAAATCTTCCCAAATTTTTCTGAGGAAATATAGAGCTTATAGAATTATTATAGCAAAACGAGGCACTTATGTTGCCTGGCAACACGGAAATCTGTCTGTTGCTAATCGCTGTTTCTGCAACCTCATTTTTGTTGAAAGAAAGTTATTCTTGGAATTCATAATCTCCACGAAGTTTTTCCTTGGCTTTTGAAACTGATATATTATTTTCCCTAGCTTTAAAAAAAAGTGAATACAGGTATTACACACGGTATTATATTTAAATAAATAAAGAACCTTATTTCTCGCTTTCCATCTAATAGGATGATTTCTTTTATGTAATTCATGTAGATATATGGGCAAATTTTGTGTTAGTTTTCAGTGCATCGTTCGTTTAGTCGAAGCAATAAAAAAGTTCAAAATTCCCATATAATGCTGAAGAATTCGCATATTATGTATTAACTTTAACACTCTGAGCACCGGTATATTTTTCTCACATGTTCATGTTCACATGTCGCATGTTCTATTTGTACCATTGTTTCCACACATTCTTTGCGTATTCTAAATTTAATCCTTTTATATATCTAAGTTGTATGCGAACAAATCTTTCTCTGTTGAATCAAAAGTTTCCAAAAAATGTTTCGGGCAAGAATTACACTACTTTATTTCTATGAATGTGCGGGTTATAGCTATCTTGTTTTCAGTATGATCTAAACGAGAGGCTTTCTTTCTATTACAGAGAAATATTTGGTATTAGCTATCATGTAAGGCCAAGGGTCGGCAACTTTTTGAGAGGAAGGCGTAAAGAGCTATACAGCATCACAAACGAGGTTCATTTTATTAAATACTACGTAAATATATTTATGGAAAAGAAAAACAAAAAATTGGTAGAATTTTATTTAACTGTAAAAAGAAGGAAAAATGGAAATTTATTTTCCTTATTACAAACTAAAATCAGTTACAGCAAATAAAGTATTCAATGAGGCACTTGTTTCTGCTGCTCCATGGGCATGTTTTCTAGCTCAGAGAAGCTATATATAATATTTTCTGACGAATACTGCAAAGAAGTTTGATGAGTTTCATGAATATCGATATGTTCTTGAAGCAGCGAGATAAAGCTCCTTCCACACTAATCATTGCTGGTACTTCGTCTCAAACGTTGGAGTTGCACCCCTTACAAACTGATAATTGGTAAGAATCTTTTAAATCTTTGCTTTCATCGATGGCCATAAAATATACTCCAAATTTTTTATATTGCCCTGAAAGTCTATTCTGACATTTGCTGCCATCTCTTCAGTTCACCTTGTTACTATTCTTATCGATAATCTGGTCGAAAAAGCAATTCTTTTTTTCTGGACAAACAACATCAGCTATTTTCATCAATAATTCTTTGAGAACAATCCAGTAGTAAAATATGTTATTCTGCTTGCAGTTAGTTTTGAGGCCACACACCTAGCATGAGTCTTTCGGTCACTTTCATTAACTTTCCTGGTGAAAAAGGCTGACAGATTTGTAAAACGATTTCTCATTCTTGCAACCTCATTTTCTCGTACTTTTCCTGTGAAACTGTTGCATTGATAATCACGAGATTCACAGTTTAATATCTGAAACTTTCTTCAAGGTAGCGGTTTCTTGAGAAATTAAGCAAACACATATTCAGTGAAAAAATACCTACGCGTCCAATTATTGTTAACAGTTCGGCCCTTAATCCACTTTCATCTTCTTAGTTTCCACGAGCTTGCTTTTCTTCAGACAAAACGGTTCTCGAAAAGCAAAGAGAACAAAAAATTTATACCTATCTCTCAGGCTCATCCTTAGTTTTTTTATTCCAGTTTTGGACTACTTTTAATAAAAATCTACACAATGTAACACGAATAATCAGTAAATATTATTATCGAATATTTATCAATTGTGAAGGTGTTCTTCACTCTACACTAGCGATTCTCAACCGGTGGTACTCAACAGAAAAAAGGGTGGTACACAAAAAATCAAATCGAAGTATTTGTAACTGTTTAATTAAAAAATTTCGTGAAGAAAATTTGGTAGAAATTTCCTATGATCGAACACTAACTGAAGATTTCGAAAATAACACACTCGTTAACTTTCGGACTGAACCGGAAAAAGAATTTCAAATGAAACTATTAAATTTTTATTGCCTTTTTGCATTTTGTTATTTTGCACAACCTATTTGTGTGAACAGAAATTGTCTTCCATGTTATATTTAAAAAATAAATACAGAACAAAATTAAAAGTGAATCCTAACTTCGGTTAAAACTGAGTGAAATAAGACTAGACACAAAGAAATCGATATCTCTTAAACAGTCCCAAATTTCACAGGAAAGTATTGGGTCCCCAACCGTTTTGTCCCTAAGAGTACATTCTACAATATTTATCGGACGGCGGGCACCATTTATTTTTTCAAGCTGAATTTATAGTTGGATAGAGTTAATAATACATGCACATAAAAAACAGATCGGTTACGTTTCGCTTTGTGCTGGTATCCGTTTTGGACACAATTTCTATTTCATTAAAAATAAGAAAACTTTCACGTAGAATTTTATTGAAAACTAAAACATTTTTGTTGTGATCACACAGCGGCGGGCATACGTTAAAGGATCGGCTGGCGCCATGGTGCCTGCTGGCATAGAATTTGTAGCCACTGACTTAAATTCTGATAATTAAAATGGCACCAATTTTTAATCTAATATTTTTTATGTATGCACATTTAATACAAATAGCCAATAGGCTGGGCAAACGGCAGAATATATATTTTTTAATATTTCTATTGAGAAACCGAAAAATAGTGATTGTAACATGTAGTGGTGGTACAAAAGTGTTTCAGGTTTTGTTTAGATACTACACATTATTCAAAAGGTTGAGAACCCTTGCTTTAGATGATAAACGTAAGTTATAAACTGAACTTCTCACCTCCTGTTGTAGCATTCTCTCGAGCAGTACTGACGAAATAAAGAAAATGTGGTAAGGTCTAATAATTGCTAGTTTTCTGAATTTATAATTTTGTAGGATTTAATTCCTGAAAAGTTGAATTTAATAAAAAGGTCTTAACTCAGTATACAGTTTTTCCTTGGTAATTTTATCTCTTTAGACTACATTTCAGAAAAGTTTAAATTTTTAGAATAAATCTTCTACAAGAATTTAAATTAACATGCTGATTCGTAGTCGTCAGTTTATCCAAGTGGCTTAGAAAAATAAGCGAATGTATAAAGCCAGTTAAGTATTTTTGGTCTGCTTTGTTAAAGGGCGTTTGATTTCTGATTTCTTTCTTCACTATGTATTATTGTGGCTTTTGTTAATGAGCTTGTAAGATTTAACAGTTCGCTGAAGTATTTTCCATTGTACATTCATTTCTCATATTTCAGTACATTCTTTTCCAGTACATGCAAATTATTCAAGTACATAAGAAAGCGAGTCAATTTAGATTATGTCAAAGTATAAGAAGAAGATTTAATAGAGGATTTTCATGAAGGCTTGCAAAGAAAATTGCTTTAACGTTTTTTAAAGCTTCGCGATTAAATCCCAGGGAAAATCGACAATTCCTTTGTTTATTTTTATTTCTTTCATCTTATACCTCCATACGCTTTCAGATGCAAACTGAAACCTAATCCTGCAAATAGCTGAATACTACGTGAATAAACTAAGGGAAACAGACAGAAATATGCGTATTGCAAAGTGCAACGAAATGATATTTGGAAATGATGCTAATAACGTGAACATTGAGTTAAGAGTTGAGTATAAAACTTTACTGGGTTAATTTATTGCCAGATACAGAATCCAGAGAAAAGATAACAAAAGAAATTAATATAAAGCTTGCTGTTTATCAGACGATGCATGCAAGAAATACTGCATAATGTTAATTCATGAGCATTAATGGAGAAACATAGTTGTTCGGCGAAATGTGGATGTGGTATATAAACAGAATTATTTGTAAGGAACCTTTATTTAGGACCATGACGATCGGTATATGTGAGAAAACAACTGTCATAGAAACGATAAATCTACGATCTACTGCGTTGATTCCAGGTTGTGGGCAGCTTTTCAAATCCATGCATTATGTTCCAGACTTAGATCAAGGGTTCATTCTTCCTTGTCCAACTGTATAAGAAGACCCATGCATACCAATAACAGCTAAATGCAATCAGATCTCCAGAGCCATCCATCTAGGAAAGTTATGTGTACTGCAGCACAAAAACGTGGATTTCCTTCAAACCATTTTATTTTATGCTGGCTTGGCGGTTGAATTACATAAACTAATTCAAGCAAAGAATATATACGTATGAGTGTGAAGATCTAATCGCCTATATGGCAGTACCGATAAACAACCTACCAGTAAGAGGCATTTGCAATGGAGATATCCACCTACATTGGATGATACATTTGGTGGGTCAATATCGTTTCACCTACGAAGGTTGATTCAATCTGAAATTGGTTCTAAATATCATTTCCTATAACGTAAAAAAGGTAAAACAAATCCACGGACAAGTAAGCAAAAAGGTAATGTGACTATGGTTTTGGGTTTACGTATGGTGGGACACTATCACTGAGAGACATACTGAGTTATAGGTGTTGAACATTGAGACGGGACGGACCTGCAGATGTAAAGAGGAAATTGAACGTCATACCTGCTGGTTCAGTGCATTGGCTATAGATTTCATTTCTGAATATTAATGCCCCTTTTATTGCCCGGAGCAGATGAGAATCTCTTCGAGAGTAAAGGATGTACGTCGAATCGACTAACCAGCATACTCTCCAGACTTCAGATCCATTCAGCATGATTGGAGTATTATAGCAGACGAAGTAAAGTTCACAATACATTACTGGAAAATAAGCAAGGCCTAATCCATGTTGTAATGGAAGAAGGAATAAATCTGCTTTAGAAGCTCTTAAATTTGGTGACATGCTGTTGTGATTTCTGCGTCACAGCAGAAAGTAAACATATTTTCTATTGAAAAGTAAAATTGCCTAGGCATTAATAGGATTTTTTATACACTGCTCGACATTGAAAATGCATCACCAAGAAGGAGTGGTCAGAAAGTGATGAAATTTGGAAAAACGACAGAGACAGCAAGCAGTAATAAGTGATCTTTATTTAAAAATGTTAGTCAGAATACAGAGCGAGAACGGCGTCGGCTCAGTAGGATAAGCGATAAGCGACGGAGGACGTGGGCACTGCCCCTTTACCTTTGTGGTTAATCAGTACAGCGCCACGTCCACCTTTATCTAGAGAGACCAGATGGGATAGTCTTGTGTGAGCCTCGCTGTAGACGCCCAGAACGAGCGCCTGATTCCTCCATTTGCAGTACTGCTGATCAAGAGTGCCTTATAAAGCCCCTGGACTTCACCCTCACCCGAATGGCCAGGCCCAGCGTTTATTAGAGATCAAGTTGCTGGGATACATGGCCAAACAAGGGCTTTCTATTTACATTTCATTAGGTTTACAATATATTAATGCAGATGCAGAATACAGTTGATACTTATACCAAGACGGTCAATGCCTGCACCATCGCAGACAGCGATGCACGAAGAAACACGTCTAGGCATAGAGCCAGTAAAGTGCGGATGGTGTCCTGAGGGATGGCTCTCTATTCCCTTTCAACCATTTGCCACAGTTCGTCTTCTGAACGAGGCAGGGGCAGAGTCTGCAAACGGCGTCCAATCACATCCCACACAAGTTCGATTGGTGACAGGTCAGGAGAGTACGGTGGCCACGGAAGCATCTGTATACCTAGCAGAGCATGTTGGCTGATGCGAGCACTGTGTGGTCGGGCGATAGGCAGCCCCTGAAGGTAGGAGATTGTCACCGGCCGCAGTACATTATCCAAGTATCGTTGGGCCGTCATAGTGCCCTGAATACGAACTAGAGGTGACCTGGAATCGTGGGCAAAAGCGCCCCAAACCATTATGCCACCTTGTCGCGCGGTGGAGCGTTCCACAGTTACTGCCGGATTAGATATGTCTCCACGTCAACGCCACACACGTATGCGGCGACTGTCACTGGATAAACTGAAGCGTGACTCACCTGACAACACAGCGTTTCGCCATTCTGTCATCCACATTGCTCCAGTCCGGCACCATTCTAAACGTTGGCTTCTATGCTGTGGGGTCAGTGACAGTCTTCTTAACGGACGTCGTGAGTGCAGGCCACGTTCAACCAATCGACGGGAAATGGTTCTGATCGACACGGGAACATCCAGGGTATCTTGCACATGCTGCAGAATCGCGGTACAAGTGGCTTGCGTGACCGCCACAGCTAATCGGCGGATGCGTCGATCCACGCATGCTGACGTCACTCTGGCTGCACTTGCACCCCTCCTTCCCACATTTCCTTGTTCCTACCATGTTCGCCATAGCCGATGCACCGTGCTCGCATCCATGTGGGTATCAGCTGCGATCTGACGTAAGGACCAATCCGCCCTTAACAATCCGCTCACCATACCCCTCGTAAAATCTGCTGGAAGTGGTTTTGTTGACGGCGGCCTGGCATTCTCTGCTATTACACGTATCCTCCGGGACAAAAACCAGCTTTCTTCGATAATTCGTCTTAGAGAAATAACGACTCGAATATTGCCCATTCTGCACGTTCCTTCCCTTATATCTTACTTCACGTGCGTCGGAGAGCTGCGCATTTCACATCATTCGCATAACTCAGTGACGTGCGTCTACTCTAAAATTTGCATAAATTTCTGACCACTCCTTCTTGGTGTTGCATTTTCAATGTCGATCAGTGTATAATCTTTGTAAAAGTCCAAACTTCTACTCTTAACGTTTCGGAAAAAAAACCGTGCTAAGATTGCTTTAGTTTGCTATTTCCAAGCAGGTTATTGATTATCATCTTGTATTGAGTTTCAGGAAATAAATACCCTCTGCTTGTCACTGTTAATTCACAGTTTTCTTTAAACATCCAAAAATTCTCAGTCTTAAATTCTGATCATCTGTGCAGAAGATTATGAAGAAAGTTACACGAATAACACATTAGATGAAGAAAATAAGGCATTTCAAAAAAGAATATAATATTATTTAATAGAGAATTCTAGTTTTTGTTTAGTCTTTAATTTTTTATATATGAAGTTATATGTTCTTAGCGTATAGTGTAATATTAATCTCCGGTAGAACGTTATGAAACAAAATGCTTTAAATGCATTATTTAACACTGAAATTTCTCTGAAGATATAAGTGAGAAATACAGCTTGGCAAGAATAAAAATACAAACAGGAAAACATTTTCTGGCTATTGGTAGGTAGCTTTTCAAAGTTGTTAAAAATTCCACTGTCATCCACATTGTTGAAGTTTTTGCTGACCATTTATTTCACTTTAATATGAAGTTTCATTTACGAAAGGTTTATCAATATTTTTAATGAAATCGCTTATGAAATGTAAATTTCGTTTGCCATCTGAAATTCATAAGAGGCTTTTACACGAAAGATAGAGATTTACCCTATGCTTTATGACACCATAATATTCGGAAATGTTCGTCTGCAGATATATGAGTATTTAATCTAATGAACAAGAAAGCTTTGCGTTTCTATTTTATGAATGTCTTTTTACTGCTTTTCGGAATTCGTTCTAAACTTTTGTCTTGAGATAGTAGTTCGATGCAAAGAAAATTTCACCAACCCTATGTCTCTTCAATGGATCGACATAAAGATCTTACTACCATGATCTGACATGATTTGTGTCATTTCTGTTGAAAGGAAAGATTTCAATAGATGCATAAACATTGCTGCAAAAGATCGTCTATTCGGTTTAATAGCATAATTAGGGAAATACACAGCACTGTTTACTTATTATCTTTCTCTTGTTTTTGGCAGCAAATTGGAATCTTTCGTGAATTCCCACATTTTCCCACCTGTATTATTGAACTTTATTATAAATGTTAAATATTTTTTCGTAGTTTTCCCCGCGCGTAACGTGAAAACGATGAAGTTTCCCTCAGGAATTCCTCTAGAAGATCCATTAGGCAGATAGCCTTTAAATATTTCCATATTCCAGTCACAAACTAAACCAACCAACTAAGACGAAAACGATTTTTCTTGTTTTTGCTTCGTTTAGTTGGCGATTCCAACAACCAGCATCTGACCAAGGCAGTATTTTGAGCATCTGCTCCACTAAATATGACAAAGGTGTAAAATTGACATTTTTCGAGTTGGATACCCCTTTAGCCCTTTTTGGCACGGTGTGCCCACTCTAGGCACACCTAAAAATTTCATTCTGTGCGCACAGAAAAATTGAATAAAATACGATTTATAGGTTACTATAGGTTATTCTGAACCTCCTTTATTTATACTGGATGGCCGTACAACGCAACCGGTCTACGTATTTTAGCCATGTTTAGTTTCTAAAGACCCTCATTTTTCAAATAAATCTTCCAGATTTTTTTAGGATATAAAAAGAATTGTTTGAAAAGAAATTTTTATGTTATTTTCTTGGCTGTATGCTAATCACCTTATTCTCTATTAGTTTTAAATTTTTACCTTGAAATCTTGCCTGAAATCGAACGGCGAACATCAGGTGTGCCAAGAGTTGGATCACTGAAACATTAGGACTAGATCAACAACTGTATCTTTGTTTCTCTGCAGGTCTCCGGTGAGTTCATTCACAATGGAAAGGTTGGGAACACATCTGTTGAGTTTCATTTCTTGTTTTTTTTTTCTTTCTTTTTCCCTTTTTTTTGGAAGGGTGGTTTGGTTATCAACCAAGAAATTGTTGCGGTGATTTTCTGAGGGTCAGGGGAAATTTTATCGGTTAGCTGTTTGGTTTTTCACTAGAGCAGTTGCGTTTTTCTCTTTCACTTTCGTTCAAAGAAGTTTCATTAACGCTCCGTTTTGATAGTTTTGAGTTGTAGACGTTAATTTAATTTTATTTTATAGTTTATAATTTCTAATTGTAGATATAATATTAGTTTATTTTTTCAGATTTTTAATTATTATTTTCCAAATGGATTGGAAAGGGCTGATCATTTCTGAAACATTGAAAGTGCTACACGAATTGCTTTCAGATATGAATCTGGTATGGATTCCGGTACATGTGCAAAATATGCAATGTTGGGTTGTGCTTTTTCAAAGGTAGTGTCACTTTCTCCTAAAAGCACCACCATCAAAAAAATAAATGAAAGTTTAAATATGAAATGTAAATAATGTAAATATCATATACTCAAATTACTTTTTTTTTCATTTATACGATTATGATTATTATATATCCAAGAAGAGCTTTTTTTTGGGAGGGGGCGGTGGAGAGTAGCAGGGCTCCCCGTGACACACCCTGGGTAGTGGTAAATCTGATACGGTATTCAGAATCTAATGTTTTTTAATGGTAGGCAAAATCTTTTACTTTTTAGGCCTTCCCAGAAATGCTCGTTTCAGCACTCTTTTCGAAGCTCTTTTCACTCAATGTTCAGTTCAATTCTATTCATACTTCACGAAATTTTACCTGTGTACTTCTCTAGGCCTGATTAGACTGCCTAAGTTTTTTTTTGACGAAATTCCAGATTAAAAAGGTAGCGGCCCGGAAAGGGTTAAGTTTAATTAAAATTTAAATAGCTTTTCCTGTCTTTGAAAGGAAATTTCATGGATTATAGACTGTAAAAATCCGAACGGCATTTCTTAGTTGAAATTCGTAAACTTAAATTCGAATTTTCATATTCCAAGAATATTTTTTAACCATTTGATAATATCTGTGCTGGTAAAATGAGGTCAAACCGATTCTTATTCTGATTTCTTTCGGAGCTATAATATTTTTTCTCATGCCCTCTTTCAAGCCAAATATCGAAACTAGCAGACCATATGTTTCCATCTTGAGAAGGCGAAATATATCCATTTTTCGAAGGATTTTCCGCGGCTTTCCGATTGAAAAGTTTAGAAATGCTAAGATGGAAATTGTGGATAAGGGGATATATAACTGTACAGAATAAAACGTTTATATAGATAAAATCGTATGCTATTTCCTATTCAGAATTCAGTCTAATATGGTAGTCTATTTGGCTGTCCAGATTTTTATAAAAATAATAATATTTCTAAGCTCCTTAAAATTTGAAACGCAATTTCTCCTTTTCAAAAGCATAAAATATACTGCGAAAAAAAAGCGTCGAATATGAATAAAAAATAATTTTCTTTAAATATTAATCAATTGATGTAATACTAGTTTCGGGGATTTGGCTTTTAGAGTTGAACCACGGTACAGATTGTATAAAGCACTTAATTATTAAGATACCTCTTGAACCACAGTTTAACTAATATAGATAATTTTATGATCTAAATTTTTGCATAATATTTAGTTCAACTAATATAAATAATTTTTATGATCTAAAGTTTTGCAGAATATTTTCAATGAATTTGATTAATTTTTTTGAATGCTACACTATATACAGTGAGAGGATATTACGTTTCCTTTATTATTTCTAATTGTTCATCTAAACTATTCTGCAAATAAATGTGCTCTGCCAACAATCTCTCTAATTAATAACACATTTTTTCAATTTAAAAAAAAATTTAAAATGATTTTAACGATGTGATTATTAAGTTTTTGATGTTATAGTTTATATAAAATTCGTCCTTATCAAGCTTTTATGAATTATCTCAGAGGTAAAAATCCTATTCTTTTTTATGCTCTTTGCCTTATACTACACTACATGCTTCTGCCAGTCCAGGGAAGAAATGTAAAATAAGCATAAAACATTAAACGATGTGCGGTTACTATTATTTTGCATCATTAACCAGTTATTTATAATTTCAGCTTTGCTATCACTTCTCCTTTCCGTTTCGCACCAGAATTGTAAATAAGCTAGAGACTAGAGATTTTCGGATTGTAAGAAAAAGCATGTTTTTGCCTCTCGAGGCCACATTACTCGGTTTCGCCAGCTCTGACAAGATAGAAATTATTCGGCTTTGTGTTACAGCTACGGTCATTTATATTGTACATCGGGGAGAAAATCTGAGCCAACTTAGATTTAATTTAAATTGCGTAGTCTTTGACTAATACGTAAAGTTTTAAATTGAATTTGACTGTTACTTGCTCCACAAGGGGTAGTTGATCTTGTCAAGCACGAGAAATGCGTTTTATGCTGGAGTTCTGATTTAATAAAAAGTCATTTTAACTTCCAAGTCTCCGTCGTTTATTTCAGACGCAGCGATAATTCTCTTCAAGTCTGTTAGGATATTGATACACGTTTATGCCACCAAGAAGAACAAACTCTATAACTATTCACATAAAAACATAAAGGGTAACTTGTCTGCATCACATTATATCATTTCAAGTTACCTTTCATTCGTATACGTCAACATACCTACCTCCCTTCCTCAGTGGCACGACAGGCCGGGATGGGCTCTGGCCTTCTCAAGAATTTTCTTCCAGGTCTCTCTTTTCTTGGCCACGGTCTTCCAATTAATCACCCTTAAGGCTGCGTTCAGACGGGGGCATAAAGGGCATAGAGGCATAGTCATAAGGGCATAAAATACAGGAGTTCCTTTCACACCTGCGAGACGGGGTCTAAGCTGTGGCCAATGAGAGAAGCTAAATTTGCGCATGCATGGATGTGTCTACAGCTATCCCGCACTGTTTTCTCGCTCGATTGATTTCCCGCGTTCGCTCTGCTTGTTGCCGCTTCGTTTTAGCTTCGCTCTGATTGTTCGACGCTTATCCCAAGTAGGCATAAAGTTGAAAAGTTAGAACCTTACGCCAAGAGCCCTAAGACAGATTTTGTGACGTAGCACAGACTGGTTGCCTTGGCAATGCAGCTCGGCTTAAACCACTTATGCCCTTTATGCTCCCGTGTGAGCGCAGCCTAAAGTGACGAGGTCCCCTTCCAGGTAGTCGACTCATCTAAGGTTGGGTCGGCCCCTAGTTCTTGTTCCAGTGGGCTTGACGAGGAATATTTTAAATCCATCACCAGTCCACCTCATCTCCTGCAGAGCCATTATGTCAATCTTGTACATCCAGTTGCTTAGTTAATAATTGAAGCCCTTTGCTTTTATACCAAAAGAGAATGTACCAAGTTCATATCCTTCAAGAATTTACCAGGTCGTCTCGGTATTGAACGTTCGGTATGGAAGATTTAATTACTTGAGATTTCGTAGAATTTTTTACGGGGTGGAGTTGTTAGCACCATGCCCAGCCCCCAACCTGGAGGACCAGGATGTTGCTCTTCGTCTGTTACATCGCTGCTGTCCTGCCCGGCTTGGGAGACCCTACCAGTAGCTAGCTGAGCTACGGCCGGCATAGCCCGAGCGGGTCCTAAGTACAGGCAAACCTAATCGCCACGGCAAGGTGGCAGCACCATATCATGAGATACTTGAACATACAGGGTGAGGAAATACCGAGAAGCAGAACCACATCCTTGTACATCACTGCAAGTAGCGAGAGCTAGATATGAATATTAGTGTGTGGCTGCAAAGAACGTATGAATGTATGAAATGTAAAATTATCGCCATCTTTTAATGCTGACCACTGGCAATAAGTCTTTAATTTTGTGATAACTGTAACTCGTGAACGTGTCTTTAATTTTAAATGCATTTCTTTTTGAGTTTTGATAATTACTGATTGCCCATGAAACTCAGAGTTAAATCTCTCAAGATAATTATATATTTTTTCCTGTGCATATGTACCATAAATTATTTATTTTACAGGCAAAACATCGGCATTTTATAATGTGTATAATGTGTTAATTCAATGTGTTATAAGCTCTTCTTTTTGTATGCGTACAAAATTAGGTTCCATAATATCAATTTTCACAAATCTCAGCATGCCATCTAGTGTCTGTAAATTAGTTAAGCTGAAACACAGAATTGGTTAAGTCATTTGGAGTGGGCTAGAGAAGTCTATAGGAAGAAATAAAATGTTTTGAACCTTACAGGGAAAAATGGTACCAGGTTATTTTTAAATTTTTAGAAGATTAAGTTTGAGTTTTATGACATACACTGGTGTGCAAAAATTAAAGAACGAAGTCGAAAAATTAGCATATCAGCTGAACGAAGAGGCAGAGCGGACAGAAAGACCAACCAGGAGATTGAGTAAGGTAATGTACGGTAGCACATACGTAGATAAGCAGGTAGACGTAATGGGGGAGTGTCTGAGTAGTATAAAGCATGTTGTCGGTGTAAGATCAGTATTTCTGGCAAAGAGATTGCACGCCGTATAACAGTTAATATCACACCGAGTTGCTGCCTCAGCGCGAAATGGCGAATAATCAATCTGTTAGACGACATCTGGATGCTTTTACCCGAGGTCGAATCATTGGGAAGTTGGAGGAAGGCCGCAGTGTGACAAGTGTGGCTGCAGAGTTCGGAATTGCTCACAGCATCGTTTCACGACTTTGGAGACAATTTCAAACTACAGGAACAGCTATCCGGGGGTTTAGTAGTGGTCGTCCACGAGGAACCACACCCGCAGATGATCGGTATATTCCCTTACAGGCCAGAAGAAACAGGCGGCAGACAGCAGGAGAAATGACTGGACGACCGATATCGCGTTTTACCGTGGCCAGAAGACTGCACGGTTGTAGTCTGTTTGCGCAACGCCCTGTACAGTATGTACCTCTAACGCCTGCCCATCAGAGAAGGCATTCTCTGTGGTGCCGGGAACACCGGAATTGGAGAGACAATGAATGGGGACGAGTACTCTTTACAGATGAGAGCAGATTTAGTCTGAGTTGCGATTCTAGACACATACACATCTGGACAGAGCGGGGAACACGCAATAACCCCTTCATCATCATCAAAAGGGACTGTTTTGGAGGTAGCGGAGTTCTCGTTCGAGCAGACATAAAGCTTGGTAGCCGGACCGACCTTCATATCTCCCAAGGAGGTTCGTCACCTGGGAC
>KK119152.1:311922-322030 GCA_000611955.2 Stegodyphus mimosarum
CTTACGTATTGGGATCTTACGGTATTAAATGTGTTGATTTGGAAAGCTTTTGTACAAAGTTATATTGAAAAACCGTCTCGTCCTTAATTTTTGCACACCAGTGTACTATGGGAAGTTTCATAAAATTTCTTGTGGGTTTGATTCTAGTGGGAAATGAATAAAACAGAAGAGAGTGACCGACATTGTGATTTGGTACCTTACCTCAATCGGAAGAATTTCACTGAAACAGAAATTTATCTCGTTATTTAGACGTTACAAAAGGAAACCCTCATCATTTGCAGTTGTTACAGGTCATGTCGCCGACTTCAAATATGAACGCGAAAGCATTGTGGACGAAGACGAAAGCTCAGAATAAATCATTCGATACGGTCATTATCAACGAAGGGTAGCATAGCATAGCAACACACATTGTCAACAAAGTGCATTAATACAGGATATGTAGAAAAGTCATATTAATAATCAATATCTCAAAAAAGTCTTTCGGCCGACCAGCGGCCGAGATGTAAAGTCGTTGAACGCTGGTGGTTCGGTCCGAGATTCGAATCCCGGAAACGGGCAGGCTGCATTGGCGTTTTCGTGTTTTTCCACCATGTGTAACGTGTATAGGAGCCAGTTTTCCTTAGAAAGCCCTCCAAGAAGGCATCATTTCCCTGGAGACTTTGCAATAATCACATAAATCAAACCGAACAAGTTTTTCAGAATAGGGCTTTTTCTAAAATGTCTAGTTTTATAAACTATTTAGTATTTCTTAAATTCTAAAAATCAGGAGGAATTGTGCGATGTTCAGTTAGAAAGGTTTAATATCAAGGATGGACATAAGAAATATTCAATGATTCTTATTTTTAAACCCAACAGAAGAAATGTGGCTGTGCCTCATGAAATTAATGTTTGCATGATCCTTGATTTTTGAAGTGTCTGATTAAGTTGGATTATTTACCTTACACAAGAACTTGTCTGCCCAAATTAAAACTGAACTACAAACTATGTTGTTTAAGTTTACCAGTCTGTGATTCTCAATCCTGTTTTTTCGCCACGATACGCTTTTAAGAATCTAAAAATTTGGTGACACAATAAAATAAGATAAATTTGGAAGAAAAGTACTTGGTTAATTGGCTGATTATCTCTAACACATTTTGTAAAATTAGTATACGATAATAATTTTCTTTGCACTACAAAATAAAGCTGAATCACAAAGTAAACAAAATGTTTATTTAATGCTAAATTACAAATCCTATTTCATAAGGAAATTCTCCCTCCTTTCCGAATGCTTTCGTGGTGTAACGGTAGCACACTCGAAGCACATTCGACAGGCGCAGGTTCGAGTTCCAGCGAAGGCATTGCACACTTTTCATATAGACCTGCTTCAGAAACATCCTAATGACTCTGCAGTGGCGACCCAACTAAAAAGAGGTGGTGGATGATTATATTTCACCATCAGGATTTGGGGACTGTGTCCTTAACGACCATTGGCCCTTTAAAAGGGGGAGTAAATAAGATATTTTCTTCCTATTTTCTGCATGATGCCTTCGTCGTGTAATGGTAGCACACTCGGCGCGTATTCGAGAGCTACAGGTTCGCATCCCGAGGAGGGCATTGCTCTTTTTCATGTCCCCTGCTCCCGAAAGAAACCTAAAACTCTACAGTGGCGCCCGAACTAAAAGGTGGTGAATGATGATTCTTCGCCACCAGAATTTTGCAGTTGGGTTCCCTAATCCGCAGCCGCCCTTTAAAAGGAGAAGCATATATAAGGTATTTTCTCTCTCCTTCCAGCATGCCTTCGTGGTGTAACAGTTGTAAGGTTTTAGTTAAACTAACCAAGTTTATTTTTATTTAAATCTTTTCTATCTCCTCTCTGCTTCAACTTCCTGTCAGAAGAAGCGCGCGTTTTTAGCTTATGCTAATTTTTGAAGTTCAGCCAAGCACTATTTAAGCCAGAGGTAAAAACCTCTCGGTGTGTGAGAGCTTTGCCTCAGATCACGGTCACGCTGCTCAACGTTCGCCTGACCAGCTAGTAGTTTAAATTTATAAGCCATAGTGCTTACTACGTGATTGCATTGTAAAATAAATTAAAGTGCGGTAGTATTTAGTATATCTTGCTACGCACCCTTTTAGATAGAGGCCAACTTCCGCGAATTGCTCTGCGAAGCAAAGTTTAATTTAAGTTCTATTTTAATTTATTTAAATTTATTTGATTGTTAAGTTCGACCAAAGTGTGGTCTGTTACGTTCTGTATCTCTCCCGAATTGGGAGGTTTGTATTTAATAGTGATTGAATAAAAGAGGATTTCAAATCCCTTCACGTGCAGTTATTCTCCAGCCCAGCAGTTACATCAGAACATAGCGTACCTTCCGCTCCCTGTTCCAGTTCAGGACTTAGAACGTAAGGATAAGAACCCTTTACAGAATTTACCATGTTCTCAAAGAATACACACAGAATGCTAAGTCCTGATAGTGGCGCCCGCACAAAAAGAAGAGGATGGCCTCAACAACAAGAAGACGAACCTGAGACACCTGCTGTACCTGTCCAGAATCCTGAGATAGCACCTCCTGGCATAGAAGGATTCGGCTACATCGTACAAACCATGCGAGCAGCCATGAAGCCAGCGGCAAGTTTTGACGGCAAGACAGCCGTAATCAATTTCCTGGAAAAGCTAGACTCCCACTTCATGCTATATCCAGTCCACGAATTTCAGAAAGTCGCTCTTGCTACCAGCGCTTTGAAGGGCCAAGCGCTAAGTTGGTTCAAGTGCATCGGAAAGAATCTCTTGGGGGAACCAGGAAGCCCCACATACACGTATGAAAATTTCAAGAATTCTCTAGTGAAAGCATTTCCCGTGGTGCGAGATCGAGCCAGATTGGAAGCTGAACTGTTTAGCCGATACCAAGAAAGAATAGAAGATTTGTCTAATTTTATTTTGAGGAAAATTCAAGTTTTCAAGCTTTTGTATGGAAGTCGCCCGGATCCTGAAATTATTCAAGTTATACTTCCTAGGCTACTGCCCCAAGTTCAAGATTTCATCGAACTAAGAAATCCAACAACATTAGACAGATTATTTGAGCTCGCGGTACAATTTGAAAGCCGAAGAACAGCCGACAACGAACGACGACGCCAATTTGAGCGAAGAAGTCAGTGGAGTTCGCCAAGACCGCAGCAAAAGCAAAATCAAAGTTACGGGAATAAGGCGAAGCAATGGCCGAAGAAAGATGTGTCTCCTAAAGCGAGCGGCGAACGAAGGGAATTTAATAGAAGAACAAGCAAAGATTCCGAGGGCAACCAGAAGAAAAAGAATTTAAACTAAGAGGGATTTCTTCGAGGAAGGTGAAGAAGTCCGAAGCAGCGCAAAACCCTTCCAAAATCAATTTAAACACCGTGGTCGTTAAGAATTTGAGTTTGCCGAAGATTGAAGTTCTAATCAACAACATACCGGCGACAGCCCTCTTGGATACAGGAGCCCAAAGCAGCTTCGTATCGGAAAGATTCTTTAAGAAGCACTTTCGACGTTACAGAATTTTTAGTGCAAGAGACACGGATGTCATAGCGGCCCAAGGAGAAAAATGTAGCTGTTTAGGAAAAGTACCATTGTTCGTGCGTATCAACAACGAACAGGTAAGAATCCTGTTTTATATTGTGCGTAACCTGCAGACTTGTATTATTCTAGGTGTGGACTTTTTTAGTTTGGCAGAAGCAAAAATTGATTTCAAGGGGGGAGAACTAACATTAAATATGAAGCCAATTGAAGCGAAGAATGATAAGCCCCCGCAGCTGGACTTGGAACATTTACAAGCAGAGGAAAAAGAGAAAATCCAAGGTCTGGTAAGTCACTTTGCGAATTTATTTAGTGATGTACCAGGCTTTACGCAGGTGGTGAACCACGACATTGACACGGGGGACGCTCAGCCAGTTAGGCAAAAGCCATATAGATATGATAGGACAAAAGAAGAAATAATTGAACATCATATTAAAGAGATGTTAAAGAATAAAATCATCACGCCAATTTCTAGCAGTTATGCTAGCCCCGTTGTCCTGTGTAAGAAAAATAATGATTACCCGATTACGCACCCGAAGCGGTGGCGTTTTGCTATAGATTATCGCAAGTTAAATTCAGTTACAAAATATCCTGTATATCCGTTGCCGATAATTGAAGAAATTATTCGAAATATTTCGTCTACAAAATACATGACTACATTAGATCTCACGAGTGGCTATTTTCAGATTGGGGTAAAACCCGAGGACGTACACAAAACCGCGTTCATAACGAAATCTGGTACGTACGCATTTCTTAGAATGCCGTTCGGATTATCCGGCGCGCCGGCAACGTTCCAAAGATGTATGGACATCGTCTTAAGACCAGTCCTTGGTAAAAGCACTTTCATATATTTAGACGATATTATAATTACGAGTAGTACTCTAGAACAACACTTACAAGATTTAAGAAAAGTATTTTCATTGTTAAACGAAGCTGGTTTAAAGATAAATGCGTCTAAATGTAAATTTGCCGCAAAAGAGTTACGTTATTTAGGATTTAAAATTTCCCAAAAGGGAATCGAAACGGATCAGTCAAAAATAGTAGCCATTAGAAATTATCCTGTTCCTAAAACAGCGAAGAAATTATCGTCGTTTCTCGGGATGTGTTCATATTACCGGGCTTTCATTAAAGACTTTGCAAAAATAGCTGAGCCACTGCTAAAGTTGAAAAGAAAAAAAGCTAGGTTTTCGTGGTCAGCAGAAGCCAACTTGGCGTTTCAAAAATTGAAAGACGCATTGACTCAAGCTCCCGTCTTAAAATTTCCAGAAGGGGATAAAGGATTAGAGATTTCAGCGGACGCTTCAGATTTCGCGATTGGTGCAGTGCTTTCCCAAAATGGTCAGCCCGTGGCTTTTTTCAGCCGAACATTAAATGAAACCCAAAGAAACTATTCCGCAACAGAGAGAGAAACTCTCGCAGTGTTAGCATCAGTACAGAAATTTCGTGTGTTCTTTGGAAGTTCTCCAGTAACTGTATATACCGACCACGCGGCGGTCACTAGACTCTATTCTGGAAAAAATTTATCACCCAGATTAATAAGGTGGGCTCTCAAATTACAGGAATATAACCTAATAATTAAACATACGCCGGGAAAGGAAAATGTTGTGGCAGATGCTTTAAGCAGAATTAACTTAGATGAAAATGGAAGTGTAATTAAGATAGCCATGTTAACATCCAAAGTATTAGATTCTCGTGAAACAGTAATAGCCGAACTCAAAAAAGATCCGGAGTTCAAAAATATATACAATTATTTGGCCGACCCTGAGAATTTCAATCATCCGGATATTGTGCCGATAAGAAATAGGGCCGAAAATTACGAATTAATTGACGGACTGTTATTCTATACGAAAGCTACTAATGAGAATCATGAATATAGACCGGTTATCCCAGCTAGCATGAGGTTGAATGTATTAGAAGAGTTGCATGATTGTGCCATTTCGGCTCATTTAGGTATAAGAAAAACTGTTCAGAGAGTTCGCGAGGCAGTTTTCTTTCCAGAACTGCAAAAGTTTACTAGGGCGTATGTCCAGTCGTGCCCAACATGTCAATTAAATAATTATGTTAATTTCCGCCCGGCCGGGTTCCTAAATAGTATTAAATCAGAATTCCCAAATCAAATAATAGGCATCGATTTACTTGGACCTTACCCTCGAAGTAAAGTTAATAAAAGCCGATATCTTTTAGTTATAGTGGATCATTTTAGCAAATGGTTAGAGTTAATTCCGTTAAAACGCGCGTCTGCAAAAATTGTAGTAGATTCAATTCTAAATAAGTATATTTTAAAATACGGGGCGCCCCTAAAAGTTATTTCAGACAATGGTCCTCAGTTTGTTAGTAAAATGTTTGAGGAAATGTGTGCAAAACTGGGCATACGTCATCTAAAGATGGTCCCGTATCGTCCGCAGTCAAACATAGCGGAACGGGTGAATAGAAATGTAGTGAAAATAATTCGTAGTTATGTGAAAAACTATCACTCTACCTGGGATAGCCATATAAATGAATTTGCATTTGCACTTAGGACCGCCAAACACGATACTACACAAAAAACACCCGCTGAACTCTTCTTAGGAAGAAAGATCTTGACCCCCCTAGATAAACTGTTCTTTGTACAGGAAAGGGCAGAAGAATTTAAAATGAGTGATATACAAAAGTTAATACGGGAAGCGACGGAAAATATAGAAATGGCCCAAAGAAAACAGAAATTGTACTATGACCTAAAAAGAAGAGAGGTCAAGTACAATGTGGGAGATGAAGTGTTGAAGATTAAACACAACTTGTCAAATGCCCCAGAGGAAAAGGTGGGGAAATTTTTTCCGCGTTTTGAAGGCCCGTTCACAATTGAACAAATTACGGGGGCAGTGGTTATATTAAAAAGAAATGATGGTCAAACGCTCAAAGCGAATGTGGACCAAATAAAACCGTTCTATAATCGCAGCAAAATGGCTGTATTTAAAGATTCGTTTCAGGATCCGAGGCAATCGACTAGCCAGGAAGATATACGTCAGCAAAAACAGCAGGAACCAGCTACAACGGCATCGAAATGTCAGAAGAAGAAAGCTCCCCCCCAACAAAGAAATAAGAACCAAAAAGGTGGTTTCAAAAGAAAGTCTCACGATGCAGGTGAACAAATCTACGAACGGAATTACGAGCGCACCAAGAGAAGAAAGCAGAATGGGCAAGGGAAGCCCAATGTATCCAAAAGAACTGTGGAATCATCGGACAGGTGCCTGAGAAGCAAGAAACGTCGATTGCAGCCTGAGAATCAACTTCCCGAATACAGCAGGAACCAGGACAAGCAACGAGCAAGGGCCCAGGAGAGAAGGGCCCAGTCCACCAAACGTCCAGCGGAGCAACCTCCTCTACAAAGGAAATTGCCGAGGATACAACGACGGAATTTCAAAAGAAAAAGAGACGAGCAGGCTCCGAAAGAACAACGAAAAACGAGGAAACTGAACCAGGCCACAACTTACTCAAGTTTTAAAGATTGGGCCAAGAAAAGGATGGACGATCATAATAAGATAAGTACAATTTCGTATTCAAAAGTTTAGTTAATTTTTGAGTATACTGCAAGTTGCAGGACTGATTTTACCTCAAGCGAGGTTGACTTTTACGCCAAGTGAGCGATAAGTTCTCATATGGAAAGTAAAATGTTTTGTTAAAAGAAATTGTAATTCTTAAAGATTTAAAATTACTTAATTTTGTAAATAGATTAATTCTGTAAAAGCAATGAATTGCTGAAAAGAATATGTTAACTAAATGATTTTGTATGACGCTTTGTCTAAAGACTTGTAAAATGTCTAGAATGAAAATTCGGAAAATTGAAAAACACGATTTAGTCTGTAGACTATTAATTCAATGTAATTTGATATTTCAAGAAAGTACCTTGAGAAAGGAATAGGAAGCACTTGCTGTAAGCTTAGAAATTTAACCTATATTTCTGTAAGCTTAGAAATTTAACCTCTATTTGCATTTCAGGATTGCTATGAAATTGTTAATGTGTTATGAAATGTAACAAATAATATTATGCTAGCAATGCACGTTAAGTGCAATATTAATGTGAATGTTGTGTGCAAACTGCGAATTTGTATGCATGAAAAGTTAAAGATTGACTATTTTAGAATGCAAGTGTTAATTAGGCTCTCCACCAAATACACTTAAAGTGTTAGACATAAAGCTAGTGAGAACCTTAGGATTAGCTGGTTATAGGGCGTTTTTTTCAGGTCTCGTATGTCAAGTTCTAACTAATGTTAGTCGATTGTAGGTGGAAGAGTTGAACACCCCCGAACACATAAAAACCCGCAATGGCGGTTTGCTTTACATCCAACACCGGTGAGAGAGCATACGGGGGAAGAATTTAATTGTGCTTGAATGATAATGTGTGTGTGCAAAATTACACAAAAAAAAAAAAATAAGGATTTGTACCACTTAGAATTATTCTGTTATTATGTCATACTAAAGTTGTTTTCCTTCCAGATTTTGCTGGAAGGAGTAAGACTGTTTGAAGAATAAGACTTGAAAAAAAAAATGTTGAAGATTGTTGTTCCAGAAAATTTCGTCTGTATTTTACACAAACATATATTGCCTTGTAAGAGTTGGCCTAAGTTTAGAACAGTGAAATTTTCGACTATTTAGAATTGCTAGTTTTCAACATGGTCCGTTTGGACCAAAGTAGTTTAACTATCGCAATTCTGGCGGGAAGTTTGTAAGGTTTTAGTTAAACTAACCAAGTTTATTTTAATTTAAATCTTTTCTATCTCCTCTCTGCTTCAACTTCCTGTCAGAAGAAGCGCGCGTTTTTAGCTTATGCTAATTTTTGAAGTTCAGCCAAGCACTATTTAAGCCAGAGGTAGAAACCTCTCGGTGTGTGAGAGCTTTGCCTCAGATCACGGTCACGCTGCTCAACGTTCGCCTGACCAGCTAGCAGTTTAAATTTATAAGCCATAGTGCTTACTACGTGATTGCATTGTAAAATAAATTAAAGTGCGGTAGTATTTAGTATATCTTGCTACGCACCCTTTTAGATAGAGGCCAACTTCCGCGAATTGCTCTGCGAAGCAAAGTTTGATTTAAGTTACATTTAAATTTATTTAAGTTTATTTGATTGTTAAGTTCGACCCAAGTGTGGTCTTTTATGTTCTGTATCTCTTCCGAGTTGGGAAGTTTTGTATTTAATAGTGATTGAATAAAAGAGGATTTCAAATCCCTTCACGTGCAGTTATTCTCCAGCCCAGCAGTTACACCAGAACATAGCGTACCTTCCGCTCCCTGTTCCAGTTCAGGACTTAGAACGTAAGGATAAGAACCCTTTACAGAATTTACTATGCTTCCTAAAATGATGCACAGAACACTAAATCCTGATACAGTTAGCACACTTGATGCGTATTTGAGAGGTCCAGGTTCGAGTCCCGGCGAGGGCTTTGCACATTTTACACATTTCCTGCTTTAAAATAACCTAAAGACTTTACAATTTAACGTGAAATTTGAAATTGGTGTTTTTTGAAAACTTTGTTTATAATTAGACTTAAAAATGTTAAATGATACTCTCATTTCGTGATGCAGGCTGAAAACTCTGGATCACGAATAAGTCTGAATCTTTTTTTCGTTTCTATGTTGGTCAAAGCAGAAAATCGGAATTTGTACAAATAACAATACGGGCAATTGTAATATCACACTGAAACCTCTTTGTGATATTGTCGGATAATTGTACCTAAGATTAATCTAGAACGAATTAATTGATCCTTCGGAATGTTTGGAAATTACATCAGGGTTATTACACACAGAAATTAGGTCTTCCTCTTCTTTCAAAGTTAATTAACGCACCGAAGTGTCGTTTACCACAAATTGATTTCGAACCCAATCAAAATGTTTGACTTTAATATTTGTAGAGTAATGGGCTACTCTTTGCTGTAGTGTTCTCAAATGATCAATAACTATTTTATGAATCATTTTATAATATTCTTCTGAAACTGATTTAGATTTTTCTAAACTAGTTTCATGTGCTTTATTCTTCCATAAAGTAAATGTGTTTTTAAATCTTAGCAATTTATCGGTTGACGTCAAAATATTTTCTTTCGGACATTGTATGCTTGTATTTATGTTGTTATCTTTCGGTCCTTACTGCTTGTATTTTTGCTATTAAAAATAACAAATTAAAAATATCAGAAAATAAGCTTAGCATACCATAGTTTGTTATCTAATAAATAAACAAAGCATTATTATCTTTAAAAAAAAATTTTTTTTCTTGTTTTTGCTACAATCTACGAAGTAAAGGAAGTATTGTAATCACGAAAAATTCCGGGTACCAATATTTTAACGGAACTATCCATCTGTTCGTAAGCACAGAATAAAGGACTCTTTTTCCCCAAACGAATTATAAAACTGATTTAAAATGGCATCAGAAGAGATTTTTTCGTGGAGTCTAAGTACGTTATGTACGTATGTATTTCGCATAATTTAAAAACGAGTAGCCTCAGAACGTTGAAATATTGTATATAAGACTGCTATAATATGTAGTTGTGCACCTCCCTTTTTGGTTCGATCGCACCAAAAGTATATATATATATAAATTATAAAAAGAAAATT
>KK119152.1:324780-338608 GCA_000611955.2 Stegodyphus mimosarum
TATATATATATAGATATATATGTGTGTGTATTTAATTTTATTATAATATTATATATATATTAGCAGAATTGAAAATGGCATGGGACCACTCAATTTCGAAAGAAACAGGACAAAGGTAAAAACGCTATTGTTAAAGAACTTCTACAATTGGTTAAAATTCTCATTTACTCCTTTAGACCTTTACGCAAGAAACCTACCAGTCAATTACATTAGGAGTTTTTAAAGAGTTATCTACACTAAATTCTCAGGTAATTTAGTTATTAATATACAAATTTAGCTACAAAAATTCATGTTGTTTCATTAAAACTAGTTTCTATTCCATGATTAGAACTGCGAGTGGCTGTTTTCCAGCCCGCCTTAATACACTCGTGTCCATAAATTAAGGATAATTCAGAATAACACAGAAATCTATCTCTAGAGTAAAAATTTCACCTGTGGAATAATCGAACACATCTTGAAGAATAATATGCAAATTACAGGGAGCCATCAGATGACGCCGAGTCACAATGACGAGAGTATAACAGACGTGTATATAAGGAATGGTAGCAAAGGAGTAAAATTGTTCACAAGCGTTCTATAAGCCGCTCATTGCCCACAACCGAATAGTTATGGTACAGAAGACGCATGAGGATGATTTTTTATGTGGTAGAATTATCGGATGTCTGGAATGTGGGAGTACTCAGATGGACGAGAAACATGAACTAGCCCACAGTGTCATCTCTAGGCTTTAGCAACAATTCCAAAATGATAGATATGTTAGCAGAGGTCACAGTAAAGGTCGTCCCCGAGTTACAGCGCCGAATGACTACTGCCAAAAAAGCAGATGGAGCAGAGAATCAGACCTGTCTCGTGAGTTATCTTCAGCCACGGGTACGACAGTTTCAAGTCAAACCGTGTACAGACTTTTGTGACAGATTGGTCTATATACTAGCAGTTCTGTCAGATCTGTTCCACTCATGGCAACTCACTCGCCAGCGTTATCCTGGAGTAGAGAACATGCAATATGGGCACCGTCACAGTGGGCTTGTGTGATGTTTTCCGACGATTCCAGGTTTAGCTTGTAGTCTGATTCAAGTTGGATGTTCATATGGAAAACTTCAGGTACCCGCTACCACCAACACAACGTCATTGAACGACACCGTTGCGGTGGTGCAGGATTGCTTGTTTGGATTGGAATTATACTGGGTTCCAAAACAGATCTCCATGTTCAGATCGGAGCCATAACAGGCCAAATTTATCGGGACATCATTCTGGAACAACATATACGTTTGTTTATGGGTGGCATAGGTGCAGAAGTTTTGTTTATGGATGTTGTAAAGTTCCTCTCCCTAGCGGAAGACTTTCCAGAAATCTTTCTCCGCAAGGCTGAAAGACGATTAAGGGAAGTTACGTAGCTACCCCGGAAAAACCGGTCGAGGCAGGCTGGTGGGGTGAAGATGGGACTTGTAGTTTTTTTTTTTGGAAGTGAACCGGCAACCATGCCGTATCAAAGGATATGACTTAAACATGTTTTTTTTCTTTGCGCGCTATATATATATTGTATATAGTTTATTTTAATGGATAACAGTGTATTCGTTTTGTAGTGTAGCAGTGATTGTTATGTGTAATAAATTAGTGGATAAAATATCAAACGGATAAAGATTATTTTCCTATTATGGTGAGTGCACCAGACGAACCCGCCTCGTGTTTGAATGAGCGCGAGGTCTGACAGATGTCAACGCCAGTACTTACCGTGCAAATATTGCAAAGAAATGCCTTCAATCTGAGTTTATCAACCGTATGGAATGGCTAGCATTCTCATCTGACTTGAATTCGATACATGGCATGCGGGACATGCTTAGCTGATGAATTGCAGCCCGTCAAGCACCTGCTGCATGTGTACCAGAACTTCAGAGAACCCTGCTTATTGAGTGGAGTAATCTTCCCCAAGATCAGCTAATTTGATACCCAGCATACCTAGGCGTTGTACGGACTGTCTTGCATCGTTTGGAAGACACACAATGTATTAACAATCATACCAATCACCGTAATATTAAGTTTTTGCAAGGGAGATTATTTTTTGCAATTGCTACCGGGAGCAAAAATCGTAGTTTTTATGAATGGTATCATACATACACCACCGTTTTTGTTCTTTATCTTTGTTTGCCGAAGCTGTCATTATCCTTAATTTATGGACATCTGTGTATTGCAATTAGTGAAGTTTGACGTTTTATATCATTGAAGCGACTGAGAAGACATGATAGGAAAGACAACCTAAAAGTAAGCTAGTTAACAAAAAAAGGAGGGCTCCCATTACTGTTAAAATATTTGCATAATATCACATGTGCTTATTTATTGGTCACTGATTATTTCATTATTGAAAACAGCGGTATGAACCATTTCAATAACTATGAACATTACAGACCATTTGATGTTGATTACAAATTAAAAGCCCTATAAAATTTTATTACTTTGTTGGCAGATAAAACTGCAGCGAATAGATTCAATAACACATTTAAATACCCTTTGCTTTGAGGTTTTTATTAGTACTGCAGGTGATGATTAATGCAGTACAATCGCAGCAACCGAACCAAAAGTTTTACGCCATGCTTTTTATCTTGATTTAGACGCGCAATCTCCAAAGCTTCTATCGACAAGCGCATAAAGTTTCCCGTGTCACGTCGCGTTTGGTAATATAATACTTAACGCTTCTGTTGCAAAATTCGAAATGCTTCAAAGTAAGCAGATTAAAGATTGTAAAGAAAGAGATGACATAAATAATCGATGTTTATTTCTATACGTGACTTCGATTCGACTGTAACAACACAGATCACGTTCTCTGAGGCGATAATAAAAATCGATTTTGCGTTAAGAGAAGCGATATCGATACACGCATATCACTTTGAGGAAATCTTTTTTATCATTTTAATGGTTTCCTGGAATGATTCGATGAGCATGGACTTGCCATGAGATCAATCTTCGTTACCACAGTTGTCATTTCCAAGGCTTTTATTTCTTACTATTAGACTGTGAATTTTTCTAATATTAATGTGATTTCTTATCGTATTCGGTACAATATTAATGCAAACTGAATGGGATTTCGTATCAAGCTATTTTATCACATAAGAGGAAAACGTAGCTTTGCTGAACTGTCTAAAAAAGGTTTAACGTTAATGTCAATTGAAACGGAAAGAAATTTGGAAATATTAATTTCAGTTCAAGAAAGGAATACAGGAGGAATGAGTACAGGAGGAGTTCAAGAAAGGAAATTTTTAACGCATTGTGATAAAGCAACGGTACCTAGAGACATCCAGTTTTGAATATTGAACGTTTCCACCCGACTATGGGCATCTGGAAGCCTCTTTGGGCGTAATTTTAAATCTGAAACCTTTCAGATTTTTTTAAAAATATATTTTCGTTTTTACGGAATAGTTTATGAAACAAACGACTTGAAGCAATGAAAATTTCAGTGGTGAGCATTATGATTGCGGCAGATTAGGTTGAATTATGGAGCAATTCAGGTAATGGGTGACATCTGGACATTTTATAGGCACATTAAACATGCAATGAAAACTGAATTAATTAACTCAGCAAACTCTTTTGGGACTAAAATAGAAAATACAAATACTCTATTAAGGCAAAACCGCAAGCGCTATTTGCCTTACGATCGGTAAACTCGCAGGAAACATTCCAAGGAAAACTGATTCAGATACGAGTTATACACAGAGCAAAACCATTTATAACTTGAATATTGATCTTTAAATGTATTTGTGCAGTCAGATTTCTTTTAGGGTCGGATAAAGAGAAAAATTCAAAGACCAGAGAGACCAGAGAGAAACTCAGCATTCAGTTGCTTTATTCACTCGATGCGCATAGGGTCTTGACGGAGAAGAGGAACTGAATATTCGATCGAGATTATAGGAAAATTCGATGCTATAGAGACTTTTAAGAGTGTACCTATGAAAGCTCAGAAGGGCCGAAAAGGAAAGCATGCGTCAAAGCGGATAAAGGGGTAACGCAGTTGTGTAGTTTGACGGTGCTTAGTAAAGTTTGCACGGTTGTGGCATTCTGTACATTAGGAAGGTGAGTGGTAGCTTTTAGGTTTTCTCACAGGTAAAACTACAAAACGTTCAGCATTAAATGACAATATTTTGCGCAAATACCAGATTTGCAAAATTGCATTAGGACAAATAACGGAGATGCTATTTTATCTTCGATCTTCAGGCGACAAAAGACGCTCGAGAATACAAGGAAGAGAGCTGAGGATGAACAATATACACATCAGTCTTCGATTCGAGACTTGGCAACAGGGGACCATATACAGGTAGTGAAAAATACTCAAGCGTTTCTAAAGAGTTGTATGTGGCGCGTAGGCAAATAGCAAACACAATGTTCCTTTATCATAACATTACGCCACATTAAAGATCACTGCTCATAAAGAAGGCTATTTAAATAAATAAATAAATAACATTATAAAAAAAATTTTAAATCTGAAAGCTTCCAGATTTTATTTCCAAAGGGGCGCTTTTTAAACATTTTCTGTGTTACCTTTATTTATTAAATATGATGTTCTTCGTACTTAAACCATAAAATTCATTTCAAGATCAATATTGCAAAATAATTTTAAATTGAGCATATTTTTGAGCGTATCTCATCACTTTAGAATTTCCAATACACAGTCTCATGCGCTGGAGATAAAATTTTTTTTCTCTACAACGTTGCCATTGCTCGCTTTGAAATTGTTGAGTTTGTTAATCAGAAATTCGTTAAAGTTTTAAAAAATATGAAATCGATAACAAAACAAATTTTAAATTTCAAATTTGGTCTTCCAGATGCCCATATTCGGGTGGAAACGTTCAGTATTCAAACTTTTATGGCTCTAGGTACCTTTGTTTTATCACAACGCGTGTAACATACGTACATTTGTGCAGATTCTTCATTATTTAATTTCTTTAAATATAATACAAATCGATAATATTTGGTGGCAACAGTCTGAAAAGCGAAACAACACTTCCAGTGAATCGAAGCAAAATGCCAAAATGAAATTAACAGTCCTTCTGGGCAAATTGCCCCTTTGGACTAAAAACATAACGCTTGCCTGTTTACAACACAACAAACGCTTGCCTGTTTACAAGACAATGGTCTCACTTGAAAGAAACTGGAAAGGTTTTGCTAGTTATCTAGTTTTGTGTTCTTGTTCGAGTAATCAAAACATATCATTCAATTTTTGAGGGAATATGTAGATCAGGGTTCTCTAACAGGGTCGAATTTTGTTCTTAAGGGGGATTTTACATTTCAGAGGAAGGGAATGCGTACAGGGTTTTATTTATTTTTTAAGTATTTAGTTTTTGTTTTTGAACATAAAAAACTTGTTTTATTCAAGTTTTGTTATTTGTTAAAATATTATATATGTTTTCTGATTTAATTTATAAAACGCATTAACATAATTTAAATAAATGTATACGTATTTTTCGAATTTTGGAAAAGAGGGGGAGGTGATGATCGCCTAGCAATGATAAAAGGGGTGCATAAGGCAAAAAAAGTTGAAGATCGCTCATACAGATTGCAGCAGTTTTCGAAAATTTTCGGAAAATTAAGCTATGAATTAGCTATGTAATCTTGCTAAAAAAAACGAAAATATAGATATTAAAAATTGAAGCGTTGTACTTAGTTGCAGGTACTTAGACAGCTAGCAGACAAAAAATTATTTACTGAGAATTGGATCGTTAAGTAATAGACAAAATTCAGCCTTAGATAAACTTAGCTTATTGTACCCCCCCCCCCGGGGTCGACGCAGAGTATTATGCGAGGCTACTGGCTAGGATCTGTACCGAGGCAGTCTCGGCCACGGGGGTATAAAATTTTTGAACTTGGCAGTTCCCAATGGTCCATGGGGTAAGTCTATACTTGCTCTTCATGGGCCGGGTGGTGTTAGTCCCCTCCACCAGGGACTGGACCATTCGTCTGGTCACTGCTGTCCTTGGTATTCCACGTAAAGCCTAAGGAGAGGGGCATCCCGTGTAGTGCTGGCAGGTAGCCTCAATCAACGGCCAGTCATCCTCCAAGTTGCCATCTCCCACCCCGCCGTGGTCTCTGACCTCTGGGACGGTGGTCTTAGGCGACCAGTTTAGCGGTGGGTAGAATGAGTTCGTTTTTATGGCTGAGGTTCACGGAGATGTGGACTCCTGAACTCGGCGGAGTAGTTTTTCCATCCTTAGTGGGTGGCTGACTGATGCTCTGTATCAGTCCCTGTAGTGCCATTTAGTTGGCGGAGCAGGTATAGATCTTAGTTAGTAGTTAGCTTATTGTAAAAACTCGATGCATTTCGAGAGAATCTGACACGGGTCTACATTCGTTTAGTAACAAATTATTCTATTAACTTAATTACTTAATTTTCTTAATTTTCGAATGTTCAGGTTACCTTCAGATTGGTTTAGATTTTCGAATGTTCTTTCTAACATTTAGGTAAAAAAAGCTTCCTTGTAAAGCCCAGTTTGTGTCAGGAAGCCATTAGGCCTCTTTAGACTACATCCAAACCACAAAAATTACAGTTTGTTTATAGATAATTAAATCTTTTTTTCCTATTTATTTATGTACTGAAATTATTTTGTAATATTTACCCGTAACTGAAGAGTTCTGAATCTTACTTTCGATGCATCTATTGAAAAGTTCTGTCAAAACGTGACCTTTTCCCATGTTAAAAGAGAAATAAACAATCTCAGTTATCAAACTTATTTGATGTTTCCATTAATAAAACCAAAGAAAAATTAGTCTATTTCACATTTGTATAAGACATTTATTAATTTTAGTTAACAAATGCTATTTCATTATTTTGGAACAGACACAAGAAACGCTTTCTTGATTAATCTATTTGATCATAAACTGAATCATAACCTTTTACTCATGGAAAGGTCACGCTTATATTTCTATCTAATTAAGAATATGCGATTTTAATTTAAAAGTCTTTAGTTAAAAATTGAGATTTTAGTTATGCTTTTAACTCTCGCATTTTTGATAATGTTTGTTATCTTAAAAGATTTGGTTTGGTTTGGGTTATGTGATTACGACAAAGTTTCGAGGGCTATCTGCCTAAAAGGATGACTTCGTAGAGGACTTTCTGAGGGAAACTGGCGAGTACACAACGTTAAACATCGCGCAACATAAAAAAAATCACAGAAACGGCTGTAACCTGTAGGATAGTGACCTTGAAATCATCGAGCTCTTGTATTAGTCTGCCTCTCATTCTGTTACCGAAGGCCAATTGTAATGGTTTTGTCAATGTATAAAGTGAACGTTAGATGTCTTTAGGAAATCCTTCACGAAGGCATTTATTTCGCTTTGCAGTAAGAAACCTTCAACTAACCTAACCTCCAGTTAAACCAAAACATAAAAGGCAAAGTAATCCCATAAGAACGTTCTATGAAGCAAGAGATCTTCAAGGCAGGATTTCAAAATTTCAAGTTTATGACAAGGATGGTCATTGCCAGAATTGTCCTAAGGCTGCTTTTGCACCCTCTGGATTTTTTTCTGAATAGAAAACTGAATAAACTCTTTCTCACCAAATACCAGTAGAGATGTAAACCTCCGAAATCTAGTTAGGAAGCCAGTAAGGACGTTTTGTCACAGAATTAAGTACGACTCACCCAAAACAAGCACATGATAATTTAGGTTAAATGAAATTATACTTCTTTAAACCAATTATTATTTCAATAATTTCTAAACTTGAGAATTCAACTACTTTCCTTATGCAATGCGAAAATATGTTAGCACAAAGTAATCGATGAAGATTTCGACAAACATGCATGGGATTCAATCTGATAATTCAGATGATGGTATGCATACGTAATAAGGACAGAGTTATAAAAGTCAATATTTATTAAATTATAAGAGGGTATGCAGTCTTAAGAAAATGTCTCTCAACATTGGATTCGCATGAGAACTTGCGGATATAATCTCGGTTGTGTAAATATTTTGTCATAATTGCGACAAAATCTCATTGTAAAAGTAGCTTTACGAAAAGCAACCCTTGGGCAAATTACTCTCGTTGTTGCATTGCAAATGGATTCATAAAAGATGGACTCGCTTTCAAGTACAGATCAAAGTACTTTAAAATTCAAAAATTCCAAAAGTACTGCAATGAATGAGGCTTTCATATATCATTTAGGTTGATTTCAAAACTTTCTTTTTCCATTCATTTGTATTTGCCTGAATATGTAATAGAAAGAAGTGAAAATAAAATGAAGCAATAAAAAAGTAAAAAATACTTCGAAATATTTGACAGAGCCGAATTGAAAGTACTAAATAAAATAAAATATACTGTTTCCTCATGTATTCCAGCACTTATATTTTCAGAATATTTTTAATACTGTTTAGCCTTAAAAATGTAATTTATTCTTGTGTTTAGCGCAGTAAGGCAAGTGAATTTTTTTAAGGAAATTTTTAAAGTACAGAATGATATGTTGACGGTTTCTACTAATATAGTTTCTTTTATTAATTTATTAAAGTAATTTGAAATTAAAGCATTGTTACTAATATTCGTAATACAGCAGCATAACTTATTTATATGTTTTAAATTTTTTTATTCATTTGAATATGAAAAAATGATGATAACAGGAAATGACAATACATTAATTGATAACATAAAAAAATAACGCAATGCAGTAACGTATTTTTCATAAACTGTGAAATTCATTTAAATGGAAGCAAATTGGCCTGCAATAGTTAGGAAATATGTACTTTTCTCCCTCCTTTCTGCATGCCTTCCAAGTATAACGGTAGCCCACTCGGCGCGTGTTTGAGAGGTCTAGGTTCGAGTCCCGGTGAGGGCATTGGCGCTGGAACTAAAAAGGTGGTGGATGATGTTTCTTCACCACCAGGATTTGGAGAATCTTTTAAAGGGCGAATGGGGAATGTGTCTCCCAATCCCCATTCGCCTTTTAAAGGGGATATTTTCTTCTTCTTTTCTGCATGTCTTCGTGGTGTAATGGTACTACACTCGGCACGTATTCGAGAGGTCCAGATGCAAGTCCCGGCGAGAGCATTGTTCATTTTTCACATCTACTGCATACTTCAAAAATCCTAATGACTCTACATACGTACACTTGGAAAACATGAGAAAAAGCCTATAGTATTTTTACCTATCATTCTTTGATGAGTGATATTATTAGCTGCAATATTGAATATTGGAGTAAATGGAGAAACTACGCCTTTGCATAAAGGAGCATCTCATTTCTCTAGATTTTAATTTTACTTGAGATGAAGCAAGTGAAAGAATTCATCGCTTTCAGTTTTTCGAAATTAAATGATTACTGTTCAACCACGAAAAGGGCGATCATAAATAATAAAAACAGAGCATGAACATTTTGGTATGAGATAGGGCACATGAGTGCGATTCGCAAGGAAGAAATAAATTCCACTGAGCTGCCACGTTTGTCCTAACTATTGCAATTTTCCAGTTTTTTACTTTAGAATAAGCACTTCAAGACATATTTTACCTAAGCCATTCCTCATAACCATGGTAACGACTGCAGCGAAAAAATTATCGAACCCTCTGATTTACTAAAATTCCCTAATTGACTCTGCGCTCTGATGACGACACGCGTTACGATCATAAGCGAGGGTCGAAATCTTTTCACAGAACACCAGCTGCGGTTGAGCCAGGTGTGGTCTAATATTACGAGACCCAATTGTTTTCTTTATTTGTTACGTAATGTGCCATTTGGCACTACAAGGGAAGAGAAAGAAGCCCCGTGGAGGACTTTTCAAGGGAAACTGGCTCGTGTCCACGCTACACATGGAAAAAAACACAAAAACGCAGATGCAGCCAAACAGTGTTCAGCGTCTTTTACCGCTCGCCTGTTGGTGGGCCGAGACTTGACAGTTAACGGACGCACTTTCACAACACAATAATAGATCCGTTCTGGATTTTTTCATTGAATACATAAATTTATTACTATCTTTAGGTAAAAAATTTGCAACATTGTTATATTGTTAATTTTATTATTTCTATGTATTACGCGGTGACAAATAATATTGCTACGAATTTTGTATTTATATATTATTATAGTTAGATATTTTTAGTAGATTTATAATTAAAATGTTTTTATTTCCCTGCGTAATGCAGCGCGAGAAAATCTTAAGAGGAAGCTATGGCTGAGAAGTGAAAATACAGGAACACGAGCATTTAACATTTAACAAATAGGTATCTCTTTAATTTGTATTGCAACTGGATAAATGTAATTGACCCCTATGTTAGCTGTAATCATAATTTCATCCTTTTATTGCTTTCTAGAAATCTCGAGAAGCAGAAAATGCTAGAACTATCTCGCACGACCGGTTGAAAACTATAAAAAGCCGGAGAGAGCTATCACAGTTTAGTAGAAACTTGGGAAAAACTTTCCCTATACTTCATAGAACTTAATAATTCAGCTGAAGGAAGCGCAATCTTTAACGTCAACAATATCTTTAGTTTTAATGTTAAAGTAGAAAAATACGAACCAACAGAAAAACGCTCTACCCAGTGCTATAAATGCCAGGGGTATGAGCACACGCAACACAGATGTTAGCATCCGGCTAGATGCTGTAAATGCGGATTTAACCATAGGACAAATGAGTGAAAGCATAAATGCTTATTTTGAGCATAAAAACATGTTAGCTCTTTTACCGGCTGCATAGAATACCAAGAATACCAGAGAAGAATTGCGGAAAGTAATAGGAAAAATAAGATGACGAACTCTACTCCGACTACCCAGAAGCAAGCTAAAACCCGAGAACTACTGCAGAAAGTTTCCCACCCCTGAAATTATCACAGCCTAATGTCACGTATACTAAAAAAGATCCAGCTATAGCAAGGTATTGCAGAACAAGAGCGAAGATAGTAATGTTTTCCAAACGTTCCAGGCACTTTCTCAAAATGCAGGAATATTCACCCACCTCCAGAAGTTAATGTCACTCGTACAAAAACTAAGAAATTCTGAAAACTTCACTGAAAAACTCAAGATCGGATTTCAAGTAATACAGTATCTGATGGAAATCGCCGAACTTGAAGACTAAATACTAACCGAAGACCGTAGAATCTCCCCAAAACTTCGAATTTCCTCGAACTTACAACTCAGCAGCTTCCACGGGGTCAGTGCTTGGGAGGGTGACCTCCCATGTGACTGGCTCCAACGAATCGCAACCATCTTTCCTCCTCTCGTTACCTCCCAGCTCCAACAGTATATCGAAGAAATCACTCAATTTCCAACTCTGTACTTAAACGTACCACAGCTTCCTCAGCAGTACTCTTACATATCACAGCTTCGCTTCTGCAGTGCGGCGGTATCGCCTGTAATATACTATATACTATCGTCTAAAGGTGCAACAAGAGGTCTTACAGTAAAAGCAGCCTTCTGCTACAAGCTGTGTTTACCAATAAAAGATTCGATTTGTTTCGATCACAGTTCAGTTGCTTAGTTATTGTTATTACGATTTATTTAGTTGCGCGTGAACTGAGATATTTGAATTAGCTTTCTCTTTGGATAACGCTTTGCACTGCGTTGTTTTTTAACTTTTTTAATAGTTTGAAGTATAACTACTGATTACATTACGTGGTATTTTGAACACTCGCACAAATATCCGTGAGGAAAATTCCAGCCTACTGTTACATTTCTTTTGATAAGAATAAATTTTATTAACCTTTCATCGAACTTGTGTATTCAATCTATTATGAACCAGTATGCATGCAACAACATGCTATTTATTTTTATTGAACAGGAATAGGTTATATGTTTTGTTTCTATGCAGATGCAATGAAAAGTAAACACGAGTTACATTTATTTACTCCTTCACTAAAGCATCTGTTCCCTTAGGCAGATAATTCTCGTGTATTTTATTTTAATCGATTTAATAAACATTAAAAATAATTTTTTGCTTAAATTTTATACAAAAAAAAAAGGAATTCAAGGTTCTGCGCTTTTAAAATGTTCATAAATGAAAATTAATTGCTTTGTTTTATTTAGTTTAAGAAGAAGTAAGCAGTGCATTTAGATAAATAAAAATAATTTTATTGTTTAATTTCTTCGATAAAAAGCGAGACTAATACTTTGTTAAGGAAGTAAAAATATTTTAACATTTGATGTAACATACGATAAACGAAAAAAGAAGATTCACTCATTTGTTTTGCAATGAATACACACTTATAGTCGTGGACCTGCATCAACGGATCACGACGGCGGATAACATGTTCTTCGTGGTTTCAAAATGTATGCCAAGTGGCAAACAATTTGTGGTCAAATGTGAAATATAGCCATTAAAACAAGCTAAACTCTACTATATTCGCACAGTAATCACGACTATGTCTATGTGCATATGCTTTCTTAATGAACGTAGCTAATTAAGAGGGTGTGTAATCATGATCATCGAAATCTCATGCACATTCTCAAGTTACAGGTCGCTCCTCAGAAATGTGCTTTTTCTTACCGATATCCCCCTCTCATGACGACTATAAAAATATACACAGGAGACTACGGCTGTCGGTGTTCAGAATATCTTACTGTATTCCTCCCTCAGCACTCAAAATTTAAAATTTTTCATTAAATTTCTCTGACTTTTGGTTTTAACTATCTCCCTGTTCTCATCAGTGACATTCTATAACAGTTATGGTGCTCGGAAAGTTTTTTATTTACTTCTAATGGCTTCCAAGCCTAAGACTAGAGATGCTACAGATGCTTCTGAACTTAAACTGCAAAGATGCGCGCTACTTTTAGCTATGCGAGGGTGCGAGAAAATTGTATGATTGCAGAAAGCATTTATGTAATAAAGAACAGTGTATGAAATATAAAAGAAGACTTTTAAGTTAAATAAGTCTAATAAAATTGTATTTTGAAATAACTTTAAGATTGAAATTATTTATCATTAACAACGAAAAGACAAACTGATTTTGTTTGGCACAAATGAAATTTTATACTAATTTTTGAAATACTGTAGAATTAAGTTCAAAATAAAAATTACACTTCACATTTTTTGCAAATAATCATGATATGGTCACAACAGTTATCACACACTCTTTACTTTGAGATGAACTTTACTTTGCATAGAACTGTTATAGAATGTCATTGATGAGAACAGAGAGATAGTTAAAAGCAGAATCAGAGAAATTTAATGAAAAATTTTAAATTTTGATACTGAGGAAGGAATAGAGTAAGATAATCTGAACACTGACGGCCGTACATGACACCTTTTTCTGGAATGCTTCAATTTTTTTTGTCAGGTGTCCTTCATAGTCTTCTCTATGCCTGCAGTTTAATTTTTTACTCAATTCACTTGAAAGTTTTTTTCTTGCTTCTTTCTTGAGTGTGACTTTTCAAAAGTTCTAATGCAAGTCCTTTGACAAATAAATTTCATTTTCTATATTGCATTGCTTGCGTTTTTGCACACAACATTAATATTCTTGAACTTATAGAGTTGATGCGAGTAGATACAGCTACAGACCCGTTTGTTAAATTATAAAAAGTTATAATTTCTCATATTCCCGCTTCCCCAGTCGAAGAATCGATGGCACTTCCATTATGCATGGCGGACAGAAGAACAACGCTTCATTTTTCTTTGATGTGCAGGAAACTAACGTTATATTTTTTTGGAATCCAAATAATGATGACTACACTTCTCTTTTTCTGCCACAAGTAAATTCTTTTGGCAGTTCTTTTTTATTTTTCTGATAGTTCCCACACATTAGTTTTCTTTTCAAGCAAAGCCTTTGCCAAAGTATAACTGGTGTACCAGTTATCAACAGTAAAGTTGCACCCTGAGTTCAAAATAGATTCTACTAACCTTTTGCGAACATCATTAGGACAATTTTCTGAGTTGTACG
>KK119152.1:338740-349575 GCA_000611955.2 Stegodyphus mimosarum
CTGTTCTCATTTCAACTTCCCGTTAGAATAAGCGCGCGTTTTAGCTTTATGCTAATTTGAAGTGGAGCCAAGTTAAATTTAAACGAAAGGTAGAAACCTTTTAGTGTGAGAGAGCTGTTAGTCTCAGACCACTGTTACTCTATTCGACGTTCGCCTGACTAGCCAGTATTTAAATTCTAAGCCGTAGCGCTGTTACGTGATTACTTATTGAAGTAATTCCAAGTGCGTCAGTATTAGTTAAATCTTGCTACGCACCATTTAGTTTAGAGGCCAATCTCGCGTTATAGCTCTGTGAGCAACAACTACTTAATTTCTATTTAGCCTTAGTTTCAATTAATTTGATTGTTCATTTTAGACCCAAGTGCGGTCTTTATTTTCTGTATCCCTCCCGAGTTGGGAAGTGGCTGTACATAATTGTGGTTTAATAAAAGAGGATTTTAAATCTCTCTGAAGTGTAGTTCTTCTACCACTTATTCACAGTATTCTACCACAGAACATAGCTGCATTCAGCTCCCTGTTTAAGATCAGGACTTTAAGCTGTCACGAAGATGTTTTCCAAGAATATGCACCGAACACTCAGTCCTGACAAGTTCAATAATCAGTTATTTACTTTTGGTATCTTTTTTGAATTCTTTGTTTCCTCTCCAGGATGCAAATTTAGTAAGTGAAAGAGAATATTTAAACGGGTGTAACGAGAAGGTTAGACAGAGCGTGATTTCGCTAATGTAAACCACGTTTGCTATTTTGTCCTCCAGCTGTTAATCATAGTAGCGGCTACGCATTCTGGCCGTTTAGTTAGTCTGTCGCCCATGTAGGTAGCTGAGTCAACCTGTTAGGTTCAATTAAATTGTGAAGTCTAGCATTATTTACCAACACTACTTCATAACTTTTGAATTTATTGTTAGATTTACCTTTAAGTTCTCAAAGCAAGAAGTTGGTGTTATTGCAGCACGAAGTCCGTGCCCTTTCTATTAAAGGGATGCGATAAATAGAAGAGACTTTTTACACCGTTTCCCTGTTTTTTACTCTTCACGCCTCTGCGAGAAGTCACCAGGTTAAACTTTGAGATCTAGACACCTTGCATGATAGTTAAGACAAGATCTTATAGGACCAACTAAAGCAAAAACTTTAAATCCACATTTTGCAGGTTTAATTGGAATGTATTGATGAAAAGAGCATCTTTCTCTAAAGGGTCTAATTGTTCGCCGTTTGGGACATATTCGCCAGTATTGTACACGTTTTTGCAATTTTCCACGAACTTTTCAAAAACATTTCGTATTGGAGAAATTTTATCCAGTTCCTTTCTAGAAGGACAGTCTATCATGTCATCAAAGCTAAAACATCTCACTAGAAATAAAAAGCATTTATACACTCTTCGATAAACAATATGTCGAGCTCAAGGTCATCCAAAGGTCAGGAACATTTACGTCAAAAGCGTTGTGGAGTCCTCCAAAATAAAGAAGACCGATAAATGTTCTGATTTCTGTGGTATTTGTGGATCGAGCCCCTCTCTCTCTTTGAAATTTAACGGCAGTGGATTTGATATAAATGTTCAACCAACTTACTAGAATTTTTACTATTATTTCATCCATAAGCTATTACCAAGAATTCGTGGTCGCGGCTAAATTTTGCTTCACCAGAATTTTCAGGCAACATTGTCAGAATGTTGTGAGCAAGAGTTCTTATAATGAGTATTGATCTTTTTATTCCATTTTATCACTATTATATTTATTTCCTAACCAAAATAGCAATTTGCGGATTAAAAAAATACTTGGTTCATAATTAGATTCATTATTTGAGTCTACTTCCTCTTCAGAATTCAATTGGTGATCACTAAATTGCTCTTCATCAACTCTTTCTTCGTTAATAGTTTCTGTAGTCTTTTCATTTCATCGTCATAGTTCAAACTGCAAGACATTTTTGCAAGTGCCTGATCTCTTTCACCGTTCTAAATGAAAAAGCGATCGCTCGCCTTTGGCTTGGGAAACCCGGCTACCTAATTTCTCAAAAAAGAGGGAGGGGTAAATTCAGGAAAAGCTTGTGAATGTGAAAATTTCACAGAAGTGATCAGTTTCTGTCTTATGGCTTTGTTACGTTGTGATAAGAAAAGCCATAATATCCTCCCATGCGTCAGTAAGAAAGCAAACCAATTGTAGAGTATAATTTTACATTATTGCATTAATAAGAAAAGAGGCAGAGTACAATATATATTATTTTTATGTATTAATATTGATAATGTCTTACGGTGGAAAATTTATCAATTAAATTTCATCCCATTTACACAGTCCAGTCACATTAATGTGACCACCACGTACTTTCCATGTCAGAGTTAAATAACCAATCACAGAAGGCAGGTGGCAGCACAGTGCAGTTGAGAGTATATAAAGGGTGTGTGAGGGCTTCGGAAAACATTTCAATCGTTGGCGTAATGCAGAAACGAAGCGATTTATCCGACTTCCAAAAGGGCATGATCATTGGCTTTCGGGCCAAGGGTGGAAGCATTTCCGAAACGGCTGAGTTTGTGAACTGTTCGCGTGCCGCCGTGGTAAAAGTGTACCGTGCATGGCAAAATGGGACTGTCCAAAATCAGCGACGTGGCAAATGTGGTGCACCACGGGCCATAGATGACAGAGGCGAACGACGGTTGCGGAGATGCGTTCGGGCAGATAGACGGGCTACCGTTGAGCAACTGACCACCAAAATGAACCAAGGGGCTACCAAAAGTGTCTCCCAAAGTACTATTCAGCGAACATTGCTGCGTCTGGGCCTCCGAAGCAGACGCCTGGTTCGTGCACCTATGCTGACTGCTGTTCATCGACGGCGAAGGCTAGAATTTGCACGCCAGTACAGCAGCTGGACGTCCACTGAGTGGCGACAGGTTGCGTTTTCGGATGAATCGCGTTTTATGCTCCATCGGACAGATGGACGTTGGCGTATAAGGCGTGAAACCTCTGAAAGGAACCACCCTGCAACCATTGCCGGAACGGTCCAAGCTGGAGGCGGGAGCATTATGGTCTGGGGAATGTTTTCCTGGCATTCTCTAGGTTCACTGATCATTGTGGAAGGCACAATGGATCAATACAAGTACGCATCTGTCCTTGCGGACCATGTTCACCCCTACATGCGCATTGTTTTTCCTCAGGATGATGGCATCTTCCAGCAGGACAATGCGAGGTGCCATACAGCTGCCAGTGTACGTGCGTGGTTCGAAGAGCACCAGGATGAGTTTACCGTCCTCCCCTGGCCAGCAAACTCACCTGACTTAAACCCAATCGAGCATCTGTGGGACCATCTCGATCGAGTTGTTCGCGCCATGGATCCTCAACCGCGTAATCTAGCGCAGCTGGCCACGGCATTAGAGTCGGCATGGCTCAACATCCCAGAGAACACCTTCAGGGACCTATGTGACTCTCTTCCTGCACGTCTCGTAGCAGTCCGCTCTGCGAAAGGTGGTTATTCTGGCTTTTGACAGATGGTCACATTAATGTGACTGGACTGTGTATATATGCTGCACGAATATTCTGTTCTACACAGAAATCGATGCCATCCGCGGTTTCACGTATCAGCGGTATGCCCTAGGACGAAACTGCCTGTAGATCCGATACACTACTGGAAAAGAAGATAAAATAGGATTTTTTAATTATTGGGAGGGTTATGGTTGTAGTTAATATAAATATTTGAATTTGTATTTGGAATTTTGTTATGATATGAAAATACGTACGCTTAATTTGGCAATGTAAGCATTCTAAGTTAGAAGAAAATGACAATCAAAGGATCTTATTGTGACCATGTTTCAGAAATTTATTTCAAGTATAGAGCTTAATCCCTTCCATTTCACTGTAACATGACAATTATATAAGGGTTTTCCTGAGTCAAAGAGCCTTTTTTACTGAAGTTCCTTTCAGGTCATTGCCTCAAATTTCAAAACCCTAGACTGATTCGTAGAAGACTTGTTGGAGATTCCATCTTATCACATCTTTCTGTATGGAGAAACACAGAAGAGAGCAAGGAACAGAAACTTACTGAGATGCGGTTGCGTACTAACCTATCACATGTAGCGACTTACTGGAAAATAAGACACTTTTCTGAGAAATGGAATTCTCTCAGCACTAGCTTGAGTGAATTTTCAGCAGACCAATCACTGAAAAAGTCAGTGAAATTTTGCAACTGGTGGGGAAGACCGGCACACAAGCTGCCAGGAAAGGAGGCACTAAACATCAATAGCATGACAGTTTGGAATCATTTGAAAAGAGCAGGCTGCAAAACGAAGCTCGATGTGTGAGTGCCACATCAATTAAAGCAAAGAAATTTGTTTGACAACCATGTACAACTGTACTCTTTGAACGAAGTAGTCCAGAAAGAACGACCAGAATTGTCCAGCAGAAAGTGCGTTCTGTTTCATCACGACAATGCGCGGCCACACATATCTTTGATGACTCAGAACAAATTGACGGAAGTTGGTTGGGAAGTTTTGATGTATCCACCGTATAGTCCGGAACTTGCACCTCTGGCTACCGTTTGTTTCGGTCTCCGTTGATGCAAAACTTCCGTAATGGTAAAAAACTGGCCGATCGAAGAGCCGCTGAAAATCACTTAGCCAAAGTGTTTCGAAGATAAACCACAGAAGTTCTACATCGATGGAATTATGAAGCTACTCGAAAAATGGCAGAAGGTCATGGGTAATAATGGTCAGTATGTACTTGATTAAAAATTGATTTTCAATAAAGGAAATGTTTGTTCAAAAATGTACCAAAAAACCTCGGAGACGTTTTAAATGGTCCAATATTTTATGACGCCAGAGATAAAAATTGAGCTGGACACGTAGGACGTAGGACAAAGGAGAGAAACCAATCAGTGAGAAGATTTCCTTTGTAATACTTCTGAGAAGAACGTGCTTATCGGAAATGTTATTTAATGATTTGCGCGTGTATAGATCTGATAACAGTTTAAGATGTATTTGCTTTTACAAGACTTTCTCTAATGCAGATTTTCAAAATGTAAGAATTCTCCTCAGCTGTCTTATTTTATAAATTCCATGATTTAGTTAAAAAGGACTTTAGAAAGAAAAACATGGCTATTTCTTCCATCTGGAACTTGTTTTCATATATATTTTATGCTTCTTATGTAAATAAGTTTGTAAAATTTGCCGATCTGGATGCGCAAGTGTACATTAGACAGCTACATTCTCTTGCCTTTTGAAGATGTTAAACGTTTTACAAATGGAAGATTTCTCGATTACATAGATTCATTTTTTTGGTTTTAGTAAATTTTAGTTTTGAAACAGGGAAGATTTCTCGTAATATGGCCTCGAATGAACTGAATGGCTCCATTTTGGTAAATGCATTTGCTCGCTACATACCTGGGTAATTAAGTTATTTTGATTATTCTCATTATTTTAAACCTGAATTTGTCATTAAAGCTAACGAAGATAGTCATCTGATAGTTCTAGATATTTAAAGAATACGGTATTCAAGTCGTAAAAAAATCATGGGAGATTTATATCATCGCCGAGACGAAATGTTTTCAAGAGGTTGATGATAAGGAAAGAGGTAGTAGAATACTTTAGAATTCCATTTTCTAGTACGTATTCTATGGGAAATTTGGGATGGAATGGAGCAAAGTTGCAGTGTTATTTATAGGTGCCAAGATCTTGCCCAAACACTAGCATTTTCTTCTCTTAGCCACTGAAGATTTAATATAATTCACAGTCACTCAATAAATCTCGAAACACATTATAATGTTACGACTGTAGCTTTTATTTCACAACTTTAGTAGTCTTTGAACTCTCACGCCATGAAGGCGGGAACACACTGATTCCACAAAAGCTGAAACAAATACTGTGTTTTTCCAGGACCAACTACAGGAACATGTAGTTGGCCATGGTTTTCCCCCTTTTTGCGCAGCACTGACCTCTGGAGGCAGAGTTCATAAAACAGGGAGCTAAGACTAAACAGCCAACATAAATTCATAAACTTAATCTGATTATATTTTCAATTAAAAAGTCTTTGAAAAATGATAATTTAATTAATCAAAATGATCAGTTATCTGTTGTTAAAATTGACCATCTTGTGAACTTCTGTTTTCATCCCAAAAATATTGCAGTATTAATATGAATTCTATATATTTATTATATAGGTATTAATTCTTGCAATGTCTCAAGCTTTCTCATTAATATTATATTAAAATTAGACCTATTAATCATTGTACAAATGTCTCCTCGTTGTAAATCGAAAGCTAGAAACGTTTAATTTCAATGAAAAAAAGGAGGTAATTGTAGATATAAGCTGAAAATTTAGGCTTTTATGTAGATATCTTAACAAAAATGTAAACTCAAAATGCTTGGTGGAATTTAAAAGCGCCATTTCAGGAAACATACATAAGAAAATTAAGAATTATTGCTTATAAACTGCAGTATGTATAATGTAAATATCGTTTTTATAGCAAAGGAAAGAAAAACATTTTCATAACACATTTTATTACTGTATTTGCTTTATTCCAGTGGACTAGAGATGCACCCTAATATCTCAAAAACATGTCTGTGTAAAGATAATTTCAGTTTTTTTTCTTTTGTACCCAAATAAAAAAATTAAGTTTGAGCACTTTATGCTTCGCAAAATGTATATAACTTAGTTCCAGATAAAATCCCTTTAAGATTGATTGAAAACAAAAGAATCGATTCAGAGAACGCTAAAGGAGAAAATAATCGAAACTCTGGAACTTCCTGTCAGTACGTAACTCACATCTGCATGTTGTTAAACTGGAATTGAGTTATTTTGCGGTCGTTGAAAGCTGCGGTCATTAATTTTAAAGCAGCAGAAAATGCTTGCTGAATTCTTTTACATAGACGTTTTCTTCTGCGCTGCTCGGACGGCATTTACAAACGATGTTTCTTGACACTTATTCTCTGATTTGCTGTCTGTGTTTTCTGGAAAGCCCTTCAAGCATTTTAATATGCCTTGTCCTGTCTTTCTCTAAAATGGAAATCAGAAGCTGCCATTTTGACATCTTGTCATTCAGGTAAAGAATTTTCTCCATCACTTTAAAGAAGTATCTTCAGATCTAGTCAGTTTACTCACTTATGAGCAATTGTAAATTGTCTACATTTTACTTCTTTGAAATGTGGCATAGAAAAGCAGATTTTTCCAGTTCTTTCAACTTTTAAGACGAAATTTGTGTATATAAATTTAATGACTGTGTAACCTATTATTCATGTTATTTTTCGACTCTGATTAGGTGCTGAAACCTTAAAATTTTTAGATATAAAAATGTATGATATACCAATTTAGAAGGAAAAGTTGAATTTTCTATTGATGGACAACATATGGCACAGAGCAGGGATTGTCAACCTGGTCCCTACCGCTCACTAGTGAGCGATTTAATCTTCAATGTTGAGCAATAGAGACTTTTGCCCATCCGATGATGAAAGTCCATTCTCCCGCATGCAGCTCTCTTATTTCCATAAATTTATAAGGCTTTGCCAAGTCTCTTAACTGTTGTTCTGCCACTATAGCGTCCATAATGGGATTATCACATCTTAACAAAAGCTGAGGCTAGGAAAAATTTTCTCGAGAAACAAATTTCTCCTTTCCTACCACTGAAGGTTCCTACTCAGAAGAGTTTCGCTGAAACCGATGTCCTGGCTAGCTACTCGGGACATAAATTTTCTGTCTCTTATAAGCAAGATCTATATAAACGGATGAACTTAACTATAAATACTTTTATCAAGCCTCCATTCAAAAAATTACTTTGCATTTAAGCTAAATTTAGTTACTGGTAAGCTAGTTCGAAGTAAGGAACTTTTACTACCTGCAAAGTGGACGGTAGATAGAAAAAGGTTGACTACCCCTGGCATAGAGTTGTCTACAGAAAGCTATTGCGCAAATGTTATTTATTTATTGTTATAAATTAAAGATACTTACGAATTTACAGCAATCCGTTCGTAGAGGTGTTCGTTGATTAGAAAGAAGAAAATCATTAAAAACTGAGTGCCATTGTTGCTGATATAATGAGAGAGAATTACTTTATTTTCCATCGAATTTTTATGTGGGCTCCATATTGTATAAGGTTGAAAAATGGATGACCATGAATCGTATTTTTTGCATCGTTATTAGAGAAGAATTACAACGGTATCGTTCTCTCTGTTGTTAGATGCATTACTCTCAATCTAACTTAACTGACATCGGGTACTTCTGCTAGTAATGTTTTATATATGTGTCCTTCCTTTTTGTCAAATCGTTTTAGATCATCATGTAGCACGTTCATGACTTAATTTGAAGAATACTCTTGTGAACTAAGGGATTTAAGCTTATTTTTAATTAAAGTGGAAATTAGTATAGACGTTTTCTATAAGTTTGTAGCCGACCAGAAACTGAGCGGCTAAGTTGCGAAATGTATTTATGTTAGGTTCTTTTTATTTCCTACTGTTGAATGTGCTGACTCTGTAAGGCTTCTGACAATTTTGTCTCATGAGTAAAGTAACTACAGGCTATTTTCTCATTCTTGGTCTTCCTTCAACGTGTCCCTAGCCATAAGCAGATTGCCTACTATGTTTTCCGTAATCAAATAAGTCAATTAAGTCCAAGTTGCTAGACTTAGTTGAATCATTATCAACTGATATGTTAATATTAACAAAAAACACAAACAGCAGCTGCTTGAAATTTTGTTCACTTATTTTAGAAGTTCAGACTGTACTTTCATGACTTTCAATACACTACTTCTTTCAATACAGTATACAGTAAATATTCATTTTGTTTTTCGTTTTATTTAACGTTTGGTTGCAGAAAAGTTTTATTAGAAAATAAAATGCCTCATTACCAGAAGGAAAATGAGAATGTGAGGGTAAAATATCTCATTAAAAATTCCAATTAAATTTTTAATGGATACCGACTCATAACCTATTTCAGGTGTTAAAATGTACGTGCAGAAGCGGTGCATATTTTTTAAATTTCTCTCTCTCTCTCTTTTAAAATGTTCTTGCTTAAATGCAACGTATGCCGTCACGTTAAGAGTGTAGTTGATGTATCACACGAAGACGTTTTTTTTTAAATGGCGAATATTTTTAATCCCTGAAGTATGCAATCAAGCCAAAGTTGATGGAATGTTACGATATTAGAATTCAGATAAGCACTTAATAAATAGTTAACGATCAACACTAACATCAAGTGTAAATGCCACTTCAAGATGATGGTGCTTACCAACTTCTTATTTTCTTTTCTGCCTCACGCTAACACCTTCCATTCATTATCTCGCTTCTTTGAGGATAACGAGTGTTCTTATGGGAAAAAAAAAGTTTTCATGGCTTTAATCTATTAAAAAAACGCTGTAGTGCTGGCAGCGATGCACACACAGTTACCGTTAACTTAATGGCGTGAAAAGCTCATGGTTATAAAAAACACTCTTTTTTGACTTTCGTCTTTAATGAAAGAAGCAAAAAAAAAAGTAGCAGCTCTATTCCATTTTTTACCTTCAAGTTGCAGCAATCAGGAACCGACTGTTCGTAATCAATCATTGAAAATAGGCTCAGGTCGTGATGGATTAACAGAGGTGATCATTAGAGCAGAAGGTGCTTTCTGTGTTGTTTCTCCCTGTTGGCGTGAATACGCAAATGAGAGTAATGGTTGATTTCTAGGATGTTCTAGCAATGGTAGTTTTTTAGGAAGTTTAAGTTCTTTATATATGAGTGATCAATAGATAAATATGCAGATGGGATTTGGAATTAGCATTGCGAAAGAAATATATATATATATATATATAAATTCGAGAACTGATATCTCCCGAAATTAAAATACTAAAGTAATCAAACTTGCACTCCTCAACGTTATTTGTTTCTTTGGTCATTCCTTCACAAAAACTAGAGTTTAAAGAATCCTGATCAACCATGATGGAACAGGAAGAAGTAATGCAGCGCATTTAATGTTTAGTCTTGTTAATTGCTTAATTGTATTGGTGATATGCATAAGAATGCATCAGAATTAAGAAAGTCGGTACTTTTCTGCTATCGGCAGCGGATTCAGAAATGTATGTATGTATGCATTTATGTATGAATGTGCCGCCCAACCGGGATAGCAGTTAGTGAAGCTGACTGCCATACCGAAGAGCCCGGGTACGATTCCCAGAGAAGGGATAGATGTTTGTAAATGCGCGGCATAAGGGCACTCTAAATATGAGGGGAACCGAAAGCCCTCTCGAGAGGTTGACGGTAGGGGAAAAGGAGTGGGAGACCTTTGGAACTGTCCCCCTCCGAGCTGCTGTCCATCAAAATTAGAGGGGGAATTGAGCAAAGTCGTACTGTCACTTGTATGGTGCTCAAGACTTTTGTCAACGACAGATGCAACGTTGCACTCCTTGCCACGATGAATTTCGTGGGGTTGTTCTGATGTTACTATTAGATAAGTTACAGCAACAACAAAGTTTTCTCCTCTGATGTTGTCAGACAAGTGGGATAAGTCTCAATAACAACAACAACATATATGTATGTACGTGTTCATGTATTGTACATACATATATACACACATACGTATGTAACTGCGCAAACATACACAGATATACGCATATGCATATGTAGACACGTGCATACATGCATACATTTCTGAATCCGGTCTCGATAACAGAAGAGTACCAGAAAGTATTTTTAAGAATATTTTTAAACAGAATTTCCAGTAACTCGTTGCAGAACAGAAACATGGCAACCTGAAATTTAATATTAAATTTTAGATTAAATCGTTCAGATTCTTTCAAATTCAGTTAAAAATTTACAACTCAATTGCAAACTTTAACGTTAGATATAAGAGACAGAAGGGAAGAAATATATATAATTATGGGAGAAATATATATAT
>KK119152.1:349589-363608 GCA_000611955.2 Stegodyphus mimosarum
AGGAATACAAGGAAAGAAAAATATTCTCTGAATTTCGAGAAAATTTTATGCAGTGCCCAAGGCTCTTTTCTACAAGGAGTGAAAGTATGTTCCACTATATTGAATAAGCACGTTATTTAAACAGATAAATTAAGAATTACCAGATAATGAAAATAAGAGGGAAGCAACAATTCTACCGCCATCTATTGAATAAAAGATAAAAGGAAAAACTAAAGATTAAAAGATTATTCATTTTAAGGACTTTGAAAAGAAAAGAACTGGAATCAACATAATTAGCTAAAGATGACACCTTTTAATGATTATGAAAAGCTTCCTACGAAAATCAGTTCATCATAACGTGAAGTCTGGATAACTTTAGGAGAACTAAAATTAAAAGAATGGTTAAAGGACATACAATTAGTTCCGAAGCAAAAATATGTTAATTTGTACTTTTTTTAAATGTGATTTGTCTTCATTAATGCAAAATTTTAAGGCTGTATTAATTTGATCGATGGCAGTTAAGTCACTCTGCTAGGGAGTATCATGAATTCCCGAAGAATTGAAATGTAACGGAAGAAAAATTTTTATAATTAAGAGAGAAAATAATTTAGAAGTTGTTTAACTGAATTCCAAGGGGATTAGTCTCACATTCACGTTACGTATCGGACAGAAAGACACTTAAGCAACGAACACATTCGGATGAACTCAAATGGAACAAACTTAGTATACCTGTGCCATCCACTCTGCCTCTGTCGACTTCAAAAGTTGATATAATGGAGTTTAAGTCCACTTTTATAACTAACAGAAAAATAAAATGGCACTTAGCGCAAAATTTTGCGGAAGTTAAATGGCTTGTAATAATTTTACTACACTAAACAGAACCACTAATTATATCTAATTTGGAACTTTTAGATCTTTTTCGAAGCTGCAAAAGCGAATGATTTGGCTCAGTTGACTATCAATATTTTATTACTAGCTGAAGTACTCCATGACAGTTAAGTTAGATTGAGAGTAATGCATCTAAGAACAGAGAGAAAGATACCGCTGAAATCCTTCAGTAATAATGATGCAAAAAATAAGATTCACAGTCATATATTTTTCAGTCTGATGCGATATGGAACCCAAATAAGACATTTCGGTACAAAATAAACTAATTCTCTCATTATATCAGCGTCAATGGCACGCAGTTTTTTAATTATTTCGTCTTTCTAATCAAATGGTCACTCAAGTTCCATCCGATATTTCCCCTATATTCAATTTTAGTCGATTAAATGTGGCAAAAAACTGATCATAATTGATTAGAAAACAATAACGTGAACAAACAAACAAAGACAAAACAAGTATTCTTCTTTATATATATAGATTTTGTAAAACTTACAAATTTTTTATTAACAATCTCTACGATTTGAAAGCGAGCAGTAGCAACACTTTTCGAAATATTTGTTATTTCCAACGCAGGAGATTGTTGCCACTTGGAAAAATGAGTGCGAAAATTAGTGTTTTCAGAGTTTTTAATTAATTTCTCGACTGATTAAAGTTGTACGAAGATGGGAACAGTCGAAATGGCTTACCGCGAATTTTTCGAATCGGGAATAATGCACTTAATGTTCGACAATACTATTTTTATTTCATCGTAAACTTAAAAAGTTTTTTATTAACAAACTGTACAATTTGAAAGCGATCAGTGGCAACGCTTCTTTAAATAAAGGAAATTTTTATCTCGAGCTTGCGATACCGTTGCCACTCGGAAAAATGAAGGCGAAAATTATCGTTTTTCCAAGTTTTTAATTCCTATCTCTGATTTTAGCGTTTAATTTTTTTGAAAAAAGTGGACATCGACCTTTTCCTGAGCACAGAAAAGAATTGTAGAAAGCTTGATGACGATAGCCTTAGTAGTAACTGCGTTATTAGAGGATAAACACACAGACTTTCTTCTTTATATATATAGAGATTTAACTATTGAAATCGTGCTCTTAAATTTAGTTCTTACTTTGCTTATTAATTACTGCAGTAACCGTAATTTCTGTGCTATTCCACATTTGTTAATTCCTGACCGAAATATGAATTTTATGCACAACGCATTAAACTACTGGCTTTCAAGCTCCTAGAATTTAAATAGAAGTTCAGTGCGCTTAAATTAAAGAGTAACTGGGGCTAAACAGTTTGGATCAGTCACCAAGACTTTGTTTATCCTTTTTCTTTCTTAATCATCTGTAAATATGCCCAAAGGATGTGAGCTTCAGTCGGGCGATTACGTAAAGATTTCTGTAGAGAATATTATTATGCTGCAGACAATAGATCTTTGCGCTAAGGATTACTTAGCTGTATATGTACTGTGTCATAGTTATAACTGTTTTAGCAAGAATGTCATCGAAACAAATGAAATCGATGAGGCTGTAAAGTAGTGTGGATCGAAAAAAATAAAAGATGTATAACTGAAACGTATTATCTCTAAAAACTCTGCATTGAGTAATATATCATTCACGAATTTTTTTCAATATTTTCATCTTAATCTTCATTTTTCGCAACAACCTTGCAATTTTGAAATTTCGTAACAGTACGGTAAAACCACGAAATTTTCGAGAATTGTGGGATGGAAACGAACTACCTACCTCAAAAGATTTTCTGAAAAATTTCTACTTCATCCTCATTCTCTCAATAGCCTTGAAAGCAGTTCTTACGTTAACTACCATATTATATCGTATTGTAGAGCCATTAGGTTTTTTTTTGATGCGGGAAACGTGAAAAATGAGCAATGCCCTCACAGGGACTCGAACCTGGACCTCTCGGATACGCGTCAAGTGCACTACCGTTATACCACGAAGGCAGGCAGAAAGGAGGGAGAAAATAGTATGTGGTCTGATGCCTGCTAGGCATTCAAACTGATCCTTGTAACAGTAAACTATTTCAATATATTTTTACGTTCTACGGGTTCATGGATTTGGAGTGACTGACAACAACACTTGATGAAGGATCAAAACACGATTTATTCGTCAGTATTACACAGGAGAGTTTCAAAGACATGCTTACAGCTAAAAAACTACGACAAACACGTTAAAACAATCAGCAACACAGCCTTCAGGCTATCAGGCAATAGCAGTGAAAACAGCTTCATAGCAAAGCACTAAAGTAAATTTCCCGACTCGGTCAATCGTTCTCGCAGCTCAAGACACTGCTACTGAACTCAACGTACTCAATATATTCTCCCCGATAAACTCAAGCTAGACACGGCGATGGACTGCTACTCCGCGTACAGGAGGGTTTATGTGGCTTTGATGTGCCTTCGAGAACATTCTGGGGAAAACCGGTAAGAATTCGTTCTAGAATGTCCTCTCTCCTTCCATGGCATATCACGAATTTTGTCTCTAATTGTTGCCAAATGGACGATTTCGTGACAAATCTGACAACCCTGCCTCTCCTTGCCATGTTTTTGCAACCCTAAGCTCTCTTTGCTAGGAAGCTACCTTACCGCGGTTGGGCGTTTCGCAGCACATCTATTTTTCTCATTAATAGTAGACATAAACAATAAGAGGACAATACATTATGCGAAGCACTGTAAGCATTCCCATTCTAAACTAACAAAAGTGTAAATTATTTCTGCATGCCCTCAAAGAAATTAAATTTAAGAGATGAATTATAATATTTTAATTTTCAGAACATAAGATATGTACGACTTCAATTTTATAACTGAAATCTTTTGTAAGGACCATGGAAATTCACAAATAAATTGCATCAGCACGTGATCAAAAATATTTGTAGCATATAAACAGAGATGTTTCTTCAGAAAGTCTTGGAAAACGTTCTAGTCCAAAATACTCACTATGCCCAACGGTATCGTTCGGGTTTTCATGAGCAACATTAACCCTTTTTTCATCGTGAAGCAGAAGGCTTCTTTTATTATGAGAGTATATGCTTTAATGTAGTTAAGAATGCTTCCATCCTAGCTACACGCATGGTGTACTATATGCTACTCTTTCTACATCAGCTATTAAATAACAGTCATCGTGGATGGTTCTGTAGGAATACAAATGTATTAAAAATTTTTTAAAATACTTAAATGTTAGTAGTTTTATCAAACAGTATTAAAAACAGTAAATTAAATTTACATAGCCAATTAAAAAACCGTTTTAAAAACTTAGCTAGATAAAAATATCATTATTGTAATTTTTATTTCAAATAGTTGCTATGGTGACAATTAAAAAAATCTGATGGGTACACCACATGACTTCCGCGTACGGAATATTAAATTATACGCACTTTGCATTTAATTTAAGCTCATTGGATTGAATTCAGTCTATTTCATCAATAGCGCATAAACCACAATAAAATAAACGCACTCTTTAAAATTTGCTATATTTCGTTACCATGGCGACACTCTGGCGCTAGTTTCCCTTAACAGAGTTACCTATCATTCATTTTATAACTCAGAATGCACACAAATTATGTATATCATCTGGAGAATTATCTAATCGTTGCCACATGTTCTATTCACATACTATAATAAATTTAGAACGATGCATAAAAGCAATTAAACAAATAAAAAAAGAAACAGTTTTTCACAGACGAATTCAGTATTTTTCATTCAATTAATTCAGTTCTCCCTTCGCGATAAGACAAAAATACATAAAAACTCAAAATATCTGTATTAAAAATTACGAAGTAAATCTTAAACACTTATTTCCTCGAATAAATTCCTGAATTTAATCCATTCATTCCGTGATTTAATTCGCAATAATAAAAGAAGCAATTATCTTTGTTGTTGCGAAGGTTAATTTCTCTAGATTGGCAACAAATCCACTATTCTCCTAAGTTTCAAATGTAAACAAATATAGTTGAAATGGGAGAAATGATTAGGCTTAGCTGCACTTAAACAGCTTTTAAGTTGTTGATAATTCTATAATTCTTGCATGCAGATTTACCAAAGGCATAAAACCTTAACCGGGAGATAAGAACAGCATAATTCAATCATTTTTAAAGCAAAAAATGCACAATTTGCAAATATATAAGAATAAAGAAAAAGAAATTGAGCTGACTGAGCCAAGTAACAGAGTGGATATATATATATATAGTTATGTACTTTTGGTGCACCCGTTTGAAACCGAAAACGGAGGTGCACATTTACATGTTATAGCAGTCGTATATACAAAATTTCAACGTTCTGAGGTTACTTATTTTTGAGTTATGCGAGATACATACATACATATGTTCGTACGTATGTACTGACGCCACGAAAAATGTCTTCAGGATTAATTTTAAATCAGTTTTATAATTTTTTGGGGGAAAACGGGTTCTTTACTCTGTGCCTATGTACGGATGTCACGCAAAAACTTCGTAAATTTCCTTTGTTTAATTGCAAAATGTGATACCCGAAATTTTTCGCGATTACAATACTTCCTTTTTACTTCGTACAAGGAAGTAAAAATGGGTAGAAATAACTGGTTAGACGGAAAAAACCGCACACTTTTATATCTTTTTTTAAAGAGAAATAATATTGGATAGTTATTGAAAAATCTTAGTATTTCATTCTATCTAAAATATCCCCCTCAGGAATTTGCTATTAAAACTTTGCTAGTACAATGACGTTGAAAATATTTTGTATCAAAAACAAGCGTCAAGCACATTTCACTGAATTTTAATACCTTGCATCTAAACTGAAAATGCATTAGCAGTCTCCAATAAGTCCACTATTCAGCTCGGGATGAAACGTTTACTGCAGTTCTTGGTTTGACAGCTTTAAAACTCCATTTCTCAAGCAAGGTAAAATATTTAACACTTTTTCTGCTGGCTTCTGTTTGTGTAATTACAGAGAAAATTTTAAGACTGACAAAGTGAAAAATAAATGGTCTCAACACTTAGGAAACTGAAAGCATCGCGAGCAACCATTCGTTAATCAAATTGCCGTCTTCAGAAACCCTTGCATACAAGAAAGAATTTTTTATTTTTCTATGCAAAGCTGTAAACTTAATTTTTGCATAGAGCTTCATCTGCTAAATAATACAAAAGCTTTTATCGAACACGTTTCCGCTTAGTATTTTGCTGATGGACGTTCTGTGCTTGTGTGAGCTATTAAATAGCAGTAACGAAAGATTAAACTTTTGCTGACATAAAGTAATGATGGCAGAAGAAGAATTTTTGTAATTATGTGAACTATATTTTAATTAAAGTACAATAAATACTCTAATTCCTTTTAAAATTCAATACAGAAAATAGACGCAGTTATATGCAAGGATTGCACGTTAGGATTGATAATCTTTGACATTTTAATTTGTTTCTTTTGCTTTTGTTTTATTACAGTTCATAAGTGGGAAAATGAATCAACAAGTGTTCTCTACTAACTGAATTGCTACCAGGATTCTGGGCTGGTAGTGTGTAATATATAAATAAATTATTTAAATTAATTACTTTTCAAGTTTTCAGCAGCAATTAATTTCTTGTAATTAACAGCAATTAATTAATATGTAGCATTCATTATTACTTGCAAGAAACTGATTTAAAAAGTATTTTGTTTCAGAAAAGAATTCACATTAATACTTACTATTTACTGTAAATAGATGTTTTTGATCAATAGTACTGTAAATATTGCAGATAGTTTGCTTACTTTTAACTTTCATGATGTAGAAATTACAGAAGTAAAAATAATTTAGTAAACGTTTTAAAATAATCGTTAGCTATTAATTCAGCGTTAGGCTAGAAAATTAGATTTACGAATATGGCAATGCAAATTAATTCACAGATAAAAGAATGCGTACGTGTTATATGTAGCTACTTCTAACGGAAAACATAACCCCCCCAAAAAAGAAGCCTATACAAAACTTTTTGTATTTTTCCTCTAAAAAAATAGTAGTAAAATCATAAAATTATAAAACATTCTGGCTGCAGTTCAATTCAAACATTTTCTGACCTATCTTGAATTGTAAACATGTTCTATAAGTTGTTATTGTTTATGAGACTCTCTCCCAAACAGGAAGGATTAAGCTTTTCACAGAGTTACAAAATGTGAAGGATATGTAAATATGCATACTATGTATTTTATTTAATTCTGAAGGTAAAATGAAGAGATGTTTTCTGTTTTTTGTTCAAGCAGAGGACATTAAGCAATAATGTTACGTAAATTTATCTTCAACTCATATATCAAGTGAAAACTATTTTCTTGATATTATGTTTTATTTTATGTTTCTTCAGAGAGACAGCATGAAAACGGTGTTGTGAAAAAGAATGTTCTCGAACCGAGACTTTTACAACTATTCCTGTTCCTTCCTATCAAATGCCGCTGCCTGCTTTTTTCAGGAATAAAAATCTCAGTCAAGCTGATATTTTTCCCCCAAACTCTACAGATACATCTAATCAAAGACTAATAAATTTTCAAATAAAGTAGTTTTTAATATAGCTAATAGATTTGGATGAGTTAGTTTATGGAATGGTAAACAAGGAAGGAATTAAAAATTTATGTGGATGACTTTTGCAGAAACTGATGAATCAGAGACACTAAGTTCAAATGCAGGACAATCCAAACGTCTTCTGTAGCCGTTATCTGGTCTCTTATCGACAAAATACCAGAAACATTAAGAAATAAAACATGACTTTGAACTTCTGTTTTACCTGCTTATCTTGAAATAAATAATACGTTTCTTGTTTTGAGCTGTAAGTCATTCCATATTTATATTTTATTGTATTTAGCCTTTCGACAAAAATTAAATGTCTTGCATGCAACACGAAACACTAGCTTTGCAGAAGAAAAAGAGGGTTTATTTGTAGGACAGTCGGCCATATGTGAGTTTGATTAGTCTGCAAGGCGGATAATTAATGGTCTAAAAACTGTATTTTGAAATGTATTTTCTCTTGTATCCAGCATACCCTCTGGAAAATAGCCGGACACTTGCTTCTTAATGTGAATGATTAAAACCATGGTTTATTTAACCCTCTCATAACAAAGCAGATTGCCCAGGGAATGAAGCAATACAGCATTCGTGAAATCAGAAGAACACAAGACACAACCAGGCTTTATGTGAAAGTTGAATCTATACACTTGGTTTCGGGCGAGAAGTGAACTTCTGCTAATAATTACACCACCCAGAAGTTAGACCAGTGGCCCAGTGGTTAAGACCGTTGAACGTTAGTAGTTATACCCAGGTTCGAATCCAAGCAAATTTGCTGTCCTGATGGGCGCTTTCGTGGTTTTACCCACGTATACTGTGGTTAAAAACCATTTTCCATTAGAATGTTTTCAACGAAGGCCTGTTTTGTGGAACAAATAGCGTTCTTGTGCTTTGCCACATTCTTATAGTCTAGCATAAACTAACACCATTTAGGGTAAATTTACAGCTATAACCTAACGGTAAATGGCAACAGTCAAAAAAGTTTTGAAACAACTAACATCTCAATTGTTAGTTGGAGGTTCGACAGATTTGTTTTGCACGAACATAACTTTCCACTTATCCAAGAGTAAATTGCCTTATGTTACTTTTTATTACTTTTGGCATACTTCTATATAGTGCTTTTATTTTAATTAAATTTACTTTGTTAAATGTAAAGTTTACATAGCACTCTGGTTATACAGCTAAATAATATGCTGTTACTTATGTTAAACTACATGTCTAAGTCAGGAATAAGTGCCAATTTACCTTAATATGAGCTTTAAATATTCTATTTTGTATATAAAACAGCTCTAGATTTAAGACAAGCATTTTAAGGCAGAAAACACCGTTTTTTCTCACGGAGCAACTTAGTATCTATGCTATAGACAATTTTTAACAAAATAAATTTGCTGTACGCAATACCATTTGAAATAAGCAATTTGAGGATAAGAACTGGGCACCTTTCTGTCCTAAACTGATTATAATGACAATAAAGCAAATAAAGAGAAATACTTTTTAAACTATTACTTTTCGAAGAATTAGGACGAAAATCTGAAATTCATGAACATTTAGCAAAAAATATTGTTACTACAGTTTAAGTACTTAACTTTCATGAATAAAATCTAGCTTCACAGTTTTCCCAAATTCTAACATTTCTTAATTGCCTGAAACAAATCCGTTAGATTTGATTAGAAAAATCATTGTCTGGTTTAAGAAAAGAAAACCTTTTATTGAATAATTTTTCAATTAGGTTATCAATTTGCGCTTGTTCTTTGAAGCGAACGTGTAAAAGGGTGTATATGTTGTTTTTCTCTAAACTGAGTAACTCTGTCGGATGGGAAGCAGACATTTCAGTTATTAATTTCTAACTTAGTGCTTCAATTGGAGAAAATTATTTGCCAAAGATAGAAATGGACAGGGGAGGGGTAAAGGAGCTTTCCTTCGTGTGCCTGTTCCGTCCCTGCCTCTTCCGTTCACCTACTGGATTGTACAGGCGTCCCCTGAGACAGCTGTCGGGTGAACAGAATGCTGTCAGCGATTCACTTGTGCGGCAAGGTCTCTTGGACTTGGTGTAGGCTTTCCTGCCCCAAGGGGATTAGTAAAAACAACAACAACAGAAATGGACTCGGGTGGAGGGAAGCAAAATCTATTCTTTTAATAGCTCACATGGCATGTTTATGGACCTTATATAGATAAATAAGTAACTAAAGCAAAATATAAAAGAAATATACACAAAATCACAATAAAAGAAAACAGAAAACTGTAAGATCGAGTCTTGGCTAACATATACTACTACTGGACTTGAGTAGTAGTAGACTACTTGAGTCTATTTAGCGACTTCTAGCTAAGACTAGAAGAGAAATACAAGAGAAGGGTGTAAAAGACCTTTTATTGAACTCAATTATTTACAGGCGGCACAGTCTTTGTGCTTATAGAATCCACCATCCACTTGTGGCGATAAAACTAAGGATAAAAGTAAACTAAACTAAGTTTAAAGGTAAGCTGGTAGTTAAAGACTACACAATTTAATTAAACCTAGCAGGTTGACTCAGAAAAGTACATCGGCATGATATTAAATTTCGGCGGCAAGAATGCGAAACCGTGATTAAAAATTCAAGCAGCTAATAGAAATAACAACTTGCTCACTCAATAGAGACATTCACCTTAACTCATTTACAAGCTGGCGAGGAAACGCGAGAGAAACAAGAACTAATAGATGAGGCTAACGATTTAAAATAACTGTTAGTAAAAATAACATAAACATTATAAAGTAAATAATAAAAAAATTCAAAACTTCAGGTTTTAGACTAGAATTCCAACGTATTTACTATTAGAATTTTAGAAAAAGTAAAAATGCTTAAATATTTTTTAAAAATTAAAAAATTATGAGATTAAAAGCAGATTCCAAATTGATCTTAGCATGAAGAATTCAAAGCAATTCCTGAAACAATTCTAAATTACAATAAGTTTAGGCGTTTAAATATTAGTCCTTCAGAAAACAAAATTCATATTGTATATTTAATGAGCTGAAAAAATGGAGGAAACAGATTGCAGGGAAATATTGCAGTAATATTAATTTACATTAAATCAGCATCGCTTGAAATGTCTGCATTGATTTCGTACAGAAAAGAATAAATTATCCAAGATGTAACTATGCCTTATTTTACTATACCGCTTGTGCACAAGAATCGTATAGTGTTAATCTCATGTGAAGAAACTTTCATCATTCGCGTCACCAAGTCCACGAACTGAAAAAAATGAACTCCTTTTCTCCGAGCTGCTAAATAATAAGTTATAAATATTGTTACGAATTTCACATTTATTTGGCTATTTATTTAGAATTGTAATTAGATTTGCTTCATGTTGCCTTAGCAACGCAGACGATTTTTGAAGAGAAAGCTACGCCGAAAAAAAAAATAGCAATAAAAATAAAAGAGCGCGCGCATTTAATGATTAATAAATAAATATCTCGTAATTACTGTTGCCATCCAGAAAAATCTAGAAAAATCGTGATTGTTCTACTGATAATTTAAAAGCTTATAAAAGCCGAGGTGAAACACCTCATCTCAGTTAGTTAGTTAGTTGTTGTTGTTGTTGCTGTTATACTTGTAGCTTTAAAAAGCGAACTGCTGTTTGTTTACTTAATGCTGTATTCATTGTAGCGATTTCGCTGTGAGATAGAATTATTTTATCTGTTTTGAACTGAGTTTTTGCTAAACGTTTGAGATATTGTGATATTGTGCGAAGATCTGTGAAGAAATATTTCTGCATTTTAATTTATTTCTTGTGGAAAGAATAAATTTTTGTTAACTTTTTACGACTTGTGCATTCAATATATAACGAACCCGTACGCACGTAACAATTTTTGGTGTCAGAAGTGGGATTTTTGAATGCCATTAACTAGAGCAATGGAAGAACAATTAAGGCAATTCATGGCAGCCTTTGCTGCATTTAAAGAAGAAATTAAAGCTGGCCAAGATTCCGTGAAAGAGGAGATGAAAGCTGGCCAAGAATTAGTTAAAGAGGAGATGAAAGCTGTTCAAGAATCTGTTAAAGATGAAATGAATTCTGTTCAAGAAAAGATGGAGAAATCTGTTAAGGAAGAAATGAAAGCTGTTCAAGAATCTGTTAAAGATGAAATGAATTCTGTTCAAGAAAAGATGGAGAAATCTGTTAAGGAAGAAATGAAGGCTGTTCAGGAATCTGTTAAAGATCAGATGAAAACGGTTCAAGAGTTGAAATTGGGTCAAGAATCCGTTAAGGAAGAGATGAGAGCCGTTAAAGCAAGTCAAGAAGAAATGAAAAAGGAAATTACTTGCATAATAGAAAATAAATTTGAGACTATGGAAGGCAGAATAGATGCGGTTGAAAATAAAGTTTCTTCTGTCAAAGAACAAATAGAAGAGAGAGTTTCTGCCGTAGAACAACAAATCGATTACAGAGTTTCTGCTGTGAAAGAACAAATTCAAGAAAGAGTTTCTGCAGTGGAACAACAAATTGATGACAAAGTTTCCGCAGTTGCCAAAGAAGTTGATACTTTAAAGAAATTCGTAGCGATGGCAGGAAGCAATTCGGATACTTTTAAATTCCTAGCCATGCCTGCGCATCCTTCTCTGAAGCTATCGACATATGATGGGAAGACCTCCTGGCAAGTGTATAAGACACAATTTTCTATAGTTGCGGAAGCAAATGGATGGGATTCCCAAGCTAAGGCCTGTCACCTTGCGGCTTCTCTGAGAGCAGACGCAGCGGACATCCTTCAAACTCTTCCCGAAAACAAAATGCTAGATTTCGAAGCTCTGTCCAGTGCTTTAGAGCTGCGTTTTGGAGAGAAGTGTTTAAAAGATTACAGCAGGCTGCAGTTAAAATCCCGTCAACAGAAGCCTACGGAAACACTCCAGGAGCTCGCCACGGATGTTGAAAGGCTGTCCCACCTCGCCTTTTCGGAGTGCCCGACAGAAACAAGAGAAATCCTGTCCCTGCAATACTTCATCGATGGCATCCGGGATCCTGAAATACAGAAAGCACTGAGAATGGCTGATGTGAAGGACTTAAAAAGTGCTCTGGTGTACGCCATGAAATTTGAGGCAGCTCAGCAAGCAACTCGTAAAGGTCACCACTCACTCAGAGCTGTGCGAGTCCACGAGCCAGTGAATCAATTGATGACTCGTTTAGATGACTTAACAAGACAACTGAATGCCCTGCAGCGGAAAATTGGTCATAAGATACCGACCGTAAAATGCTGGAACTGCGGTGCGTTAGGGCACATGCGAAGGAACTGCCGAACATCACAGAGCACGGAAAATAAGACGAATGATGCAAAAGCGCAATTAAATGCCATGAGATGGAAAAGTAATGACAAAGAACCAAAATGCTGGAACTGCGGAGCTGAAGGCCACCTACGAAGGGACTGCAGAACACCCCAGAGCACGGAAAGTAAGATCATTTCCCAGCAACGACGCAAGAAGCAAATTAATGATCATATCGCGGAGCAGAGTTTGAGCGATAGTGAACAACCCCGTTTTAAAGCGCTGAAGATTTCTGCAGCAAGTGGCAACAGTAACGGACTATCCATTAATGGGCATATCGACGGAGTTCCTTGCAGCATGATCGTTGACACAGGAGCTAATGTTACCATCATTCGGAAGGATTTAGCTCAGAAATTCAAGGATAAACTGATTTGGACGCCATCCTGTGTTACCCTCGAGACTGCGTCTGGAGAGAAAATCGACGTAAAAGGAAAGTTAAACGTGAACATCACCTTTGGAAGTGCCGCCTACCATCACACAGCCTATGTGGCGAATATTACAGACCCCTGCATACTAGGATTGGACTTTTTAAGGAAATATAATTTTTGCTTAGACTTCAAAAACAACAAACTGTTTTCAGCGTTTGAGGCCATGACTATCGATCCTCAGAAAGAATCTTCACCACGAAACGCCGACGTGTCTTCTGAAATACCCTGCTCAGAAAGGGGCCGAAATCATACTGAGATCGAAGAGAAACCTGAGACTACCAGCAATTCTCCAACCCAGATGCTCATCGGTCGTGATCTTCGTCTGCCTTGTGATTTCTTATCTGACCGCCTTGCAGATGCGCCTTCATCGCCTGAGGAATACATCCAAGATGTCCAGACCCGGTTTGAAGTGAAGCACCGTTCTGCACGAAAGCGAGTCAGCTTGGCGACGAACAAGATGAACACCCGTTACGACACGACAGCTACTGCCCATCGTTTCAACAAAGGAGACAAGGTGTGGTTATGGAGTCCGACTCGACAGAATAGACTTTCTCCGAAACTACAGTCACCTTGGGATGGTCCTTATACAGTCCAAAACAGGCTGAACGACGTCGTGGTTCGGATATGTAAGTCATCGAACTCTAAATCTGAAGTCTTTCATTACGACAGGTTAGTTCATTACTATGGCCATAGTACGTAGTGTATATACTTGTAAATAATAATGTACATAGCATAAGACCATGGTCCTATTTGTATTTAGTATTTGATTTCTATTTGTTAAGTAGTAGTATTTGATAAGTATTTGTATTTAATAGCATTTGTATTTGATAGTATTTGTACTTAGTATTTGATAGTATTTGAATTGTATTTAGCGTTGGATAGAATTTAATTTGCTGAAAGTAACTTATTGGAATTATTGTTTATTTTGTTATTATAAAGTAATGCTTA